>PKRV01001041.1:498675-560591 GCA_003709505.1 Hyphantria cunea
GAGAGAGAGAGAGGGGGAGAGTCCAGAACAGATTGAAACGCGCCCCACTATTGAGAATAAAATTTCGCGTATTAGTAAAAGGAAAAAATAGACAAGGAAAAATTAATGCTGCATGTGGCGCTACGACGCCAGCAACTAGTATGACTCACCTTCATGGTTCATTATCAGTTGATTGGGTCTCACTAGGTTTAAAATCTTGCAAAAAATATGTTATCACACTTTTTAGTCGAAATAAAAAAAGGAGGTTCTCAATTCGACTGTTTTTTTTTACGTTTGTTAAATGACTGGCTGAAACGATTTTGATAATTTTTTTTTTGTTTGAAAGCTGATGCTTACAATGTGGTCACTGGTCACATTTCAATTAGAATTCAATTCAATTCAGATGTTTGAATTTTATGCACAAATTACGCATGCAAAAAGTGAAAGCGGTACTCCGGGGCCATCAGGTCTTTCCTGGAGTACCGCTTGCCTATGCTGAGTGTGTGTCATTTCCTGCCACAAATTGTTATTATTTACCCGAAAATGTACAAATTATGAACTTCAAAATGAATTTGCAATTATATAAAATATTTATTTATTTATCTTTATTGTATATACATAGTAAGAAATGGTACAACAGGAACAATCACACAATATGTATAACAATTGGCGGTCTTATCGCTCTCGGCGATTTCTTCCAGACAACCATAACACGGATATGTGTGGATATGTGTGTGTACGGAAATTTTAAAATTTAGGGTTACTTACATACAGGCAACACTCAACATATATTTTAATATATTGAACAAAAAAATCATTTATATAATTGTTTTCATTTCAAAAAAATCATTTATATATTTGTGTTACGATAGCAATCTCGCAAACGAGATATAAATATTGCACTTGCACTGACTATAAGAGGAACAGAGAAAGAAAATATGCGCGCGCACTGCTCTCTCTTGCTCTTATACTAATCATCATCATTAACAACAACTCATAATGTCCCACTGCTGGGCTCGGGTCTCCTCTCAGGAGAGGGTTAAGGCCATACGTCCCCACGCTGGCCAAGTGCGGGTTGGGGACTGGCAAGAATACGTTGTGGCTACGTAAATCTTGCCGTTGGATGTTTTTAAGCCGCCCGAAGGCCTCCAACTAAGCTTCACGACTGTTATCGTATGATAACAACCGGGACCGACTGCTTAACGTGACCTCCGAATCACGGAGACGCTCATGGTAACACCCATCCAGGTACTGACCGCGCCGTGTTTGCTTACCCTCGTACCTAACCCTATACTAATATAAGAATCATAACTATCTTTCTCTCTCTCTTTCTATCTTCATCATCATCATCATCATCAGCCTATCGCAGTCCACAGCTGGACATAGGCCTCTCCAATTTCACGCCACTTAGTTCGATCTATGGCTTCTCGCATCCAGCTCCTGCCAGCCGTCCTGCGCAAATCATCGCTCCACCTGGCTTGTGGACGTCCTACACTACGTTTGCCGAGACGCGGTCTCCACTCAAGAACTCGTTTACTCCAACGGTACGGCTATCGGTTCTTCGGCAAATGTGACCAGCCCACTGCCACTTCATCTTGCTAATCCTGCGGGCCACGTCGATGACCCTGGTTCTTTGTCGGATCACCTCGTTTCGGATGCGATCCCTTAGAGAAACGCCGAGCATAGCCCTCTCCATAGCACGCTGAGCGACTTTGAACTTTAACTTTCTATCTTCAATAACTTATATTCATCTCGCCTGATCACACTTTTCCTAATGCTCTCGTCACATTCACCAATTCAATCCACAAAATCAAGCGTGCGTAAACAAGTTTTACTTCAAAAGATTACTTAGTCTAGCCATAAATACTGTTACAATTATTATAAACAAAATACTACCTACTGTTATCAAGTAACGATTCCAACCTCGTATAATCGCCTAGCTCGT
Organism: Hyphantria cunea; assembly: GCA_003709505.1. NCBI lineage: Eukaryota > Metazoa > Arthropoda > Insecta > Lepidoptera > Erebidae > Hyphantria > Hyphantria cunea. The sequence goes on from PKRV01001041.1 coordinate 500,600, forward strand.
TATAATCTTAATAACTACAATAAAAATATTATAATCTTAGAATTTAATAATCTAGTAAATAGTTGATTTATTATTAAATAACATTAATATCTTGTTGCCTTCCACTTGTCAGCTTCCGGCGCTTATAATAGCGTCTATTGTTTATTGTCGTCCGTAATTTTTCAATACAGTGTTACTTCTGGCGTAATAAATCTTTAATGTTACAGATTCGTGTTTTATCAAATAATTTTTGTATGTTAATAATCATTAGAATAATTATAATAGACAATGTTGAATAGCATCTGATAAATTTGAATTTCGGCGATTATATTCCGACCTCCCATTAAGACACGCCGACTCGTAAAGCTGTGACAAATAAATATGGCGCGCGGGACATATACTGATCAACCAATCAGTGCGCGAGATGCCATCTGTCGCATATAATATCACAATTTGACGGCTTCACTTTGATAGATTTTAATCTAATTAAAAATGATACGTTAAGTTGTAAGTAGTATGATACAGTTCACAATCTTTCGATAGTTTACAATCTCACAGTAATATATATCTTGTACTCATAGCACAAGCTTTGCTTAGCTTCGGACTAGATGGCATTGTGTATAAGATGTACGATTTTTTCTTTATTTTAAACAAGGTTCAAGTCGTTCAAACTCTAGTCAGTATACTCACTGTTGTTCTTCGACGTCTGCCGGCTCTTGCTTGACCACGGCGTGTGTTGGTTCCGTAAGCGATAGCGACTGGGCACATATTCGCCTGCAAGGATATAAACAGTTTATCATCTCTAACTATACTATAAGCACTTAGCAAACACAATCCATGCTTATATTATATTCGAAAGTAACTCTGTCTCTCTGGTTCGACCGGGCCGGTATTACCCTCACACAGAAGACTACCCTAAAGTAACAACAATCGTGTTCTTTCAGTAAGTGGCAGACCCAATGCCTAATAGTTCAGAAGCATCTCAACAAGCCGCTATATCATTGTCCTGTCAGAGATTTAACCCTTGTGACTGGGACTTACAATTGCCAGCAGTACGGACACGCAGCCAAAATTTATCAAGACACGTCTTATACCTGTGGGCACTGCGGGGAGATGGACCACTCTCTAAAGAACTGCACAAAGAAGAAAGCAGATTCAAAATGTTCTACCTGCCTGAGCTTCAAAAAGCCGAACAGTCATGTCACAGAAGCTCTTGACTGTCCAGCAGAGCTCATGTCTGAAAAAAGGTACTTAAACTCCATTGCCTATGAAGGCGCCTAAGAGCGTCATCAACAAATATATTTACCTGTTTATATAGCTATAATTCAATCAATCAATCAACAACCCATAATGTCCCACTGCTGGGCTCGGGTCTCCTCTCAGGAGAGGGTTAAGGCCAAACGTCCCCACGCTGGCCAAGTGCGGGTTGGGAGTCCCCAAGACAAGACAAGCCAGTCGGCAAGACACCGTTGTAGCTACGTAATCTTACCGTTGGATGTTTTTAAGCCGCCCGAAGGCCTCCAACTAAGCTTCACGACTGTTATCCTATGATAACAACCGGGACCGACTGCTTAACGTGACCTCCGAATCACGGAGACGCTCATGGTAACATGCCACAAGCGGTCACCCATCCAGGTACTGACCGCGCCGTCGTTGCTTGCCCTCGCTGATTGTTTCTAATCACCGAGTGCAACTGGGCTATGAGCGCCTACGCTATAATTCATAAGTATTTTATTTAATCTTTGTAGATTCATATTCGTAAGTAAATAATTTGTTATATCTATTGTTATGCTCAAAGAGAACACTCTATTTTAAGTTATAACATCTTAATTTATAAATATTAGATATAAGAACGCTCTATACTTCCACACAAAACAATCGTTGAAAAAACATCATGCATTTGTTTACACGGGCTTATAAAATAGGCCCAATAATACCTGATACACACGCTGCATGATCGCTTAACTAGTTTGTTATTTAGTATAAGGAGTTTGTACCTAGTTAGAGGCCAGAGCGGGTTTTAGGTATCAATATTATAAAGTTATCTGAATAAAGATTTATTTAAAGCTATGAAGAAGTGTCTGAGCTATATTTTTGTGAAAAAAGGTATCAAAACATCAGCACACGTGTATCTAGATACCATTCTTGAGAAGGTAGTTAAACCCCTTAACAACACCATGTTCAATGACAAAGGATAGTCTTTTCAGCTAGCATAGGCGCCGGGTCATAAAGTTCGATCCACCCAATTTTGGTTGGAAACGAACGTTGCTGTGGCGCTCATAGCCCAGTTGCACTCGGTGATTAGAAACAATCATCGAGGGTAAGCAACGATGGCGCGGTCAGTACCTGGATGGGTGACCGCTGGTGGCATGTTACCATGAGCGTCTCCGTGATTCGGAGGTCACGTTAAGCAGTCGGTCCCGGTTGTTATCATACGATAACAGTCGTGAAGCTTAGTTGGAGGCCTTCGGGCGGCTTAAAAACATCCAACGGCAAGATTTACGTAGCCACAACGTATTCTTGCCAGTCCCCAACCCGCACTTGGCCAGAGTGGGGACGTATGGCCTTAACCCTCTCCTGAGAGGAGACCCGAGCCCAGCAGTGGGACATTATGGGTTTTTGTTTTTTTGTTGAACGTTGCGGACTTTTTTCAGAGCTGAAGACTGGCTGTCCTCTAGTCCTGGTCTTTATCTACTAGACTATGATTTAAGGACAGTTTTAGAGAGTAAGGCGTGCTCTAAACACCATGATAATTTGGAGTCCCTAAGATAATCCATAGGATTGGTAGTTAATAATTTTCCAATAGAAAGAGTTCGAGCTGCTGATAACTGGCCACAGCGTTTAAAAGACTGTGTGGCAGCCAATGGAGACCACTTCGAAAAAGTTTATATAGTATTAATGTTTTAATATTTATTTATTTCTTTATTTAAAACTTTATGCACTTTTGTACAATGGCGGACTTAATGCCCAAGGCATTCTCTTCCAGTCAACCTTAGGGTGGTGTAGAAATCTTGTAAGGTAGGTGGTGCACAGAGGTTTCCGTATGATACTAACTGCTGTATGAAAATATTAATGTATTGAACCAACACACTGTAATAGTAATAAATGTTACGTAGAATAAAAAAAAATGTTTTTCTTTGCAACAACATTCGTGGTAAGACTAAGTATATATTTACATCAGTTGTCTTTAGCTTATTTCGAGACTAGAGGGCGTGTGTTAGATGTCAAAAAATATTCTTTTTTTTTTACTGTTCATCATCATCATCATCATCAGCCTATCGCAGTCCACTGCTGGACATAGGCCTCTCCAATTTCACGCCACTTCGTTCGATCTATGGCTTCTCGCATCCAGCTCCTGCCAGCCGTCCCGCGCAATCATCGCTCCACCTGGCCTGTGGACGTCCTACACTACGTTTGCCGAGACGCGGTCTCCACTCAAGCACTCGTTTACCAGTATACTCACTGTTGTTCTTCGAAATCTGCCGGCTCTTGCTTGACCACGGCAGGTGCTGGTTCTGTTAGCGATAACGACTGGTGAAGGGCAGATATTCGCCTGCAAGGATATAAACAGTTTATCATCTCTAACTATACTATAAGCACTTAGCATACACAATCCATGCTTATATTATATTCGAAAGTAACTCTGTCTAGTTCGACCAGGGCGGTACTACCCTCGCACAGAAGACTAACCTAAACTAACAACGATTTCATGTTTCGTTAGTAAGTGGGAGATTGAATGCTCCATAATTCAGAAGCATCTCAACAAGCCGCCATAGCATTATCCTATCAGAGATTTGACTCTTGTGACCGGGACTTACAATTGCCAGCAGTACGGACACGCAGCCTAAAGTGTAAGATGTCTTACACCTGTGGGCACTGCGAGGAGATAAGGTACTCCCTAAAGAGCTGGACAAAGAAGACAGAAGATCCAAAATGGCGTTGTGTGTTAGAACTCGGAAAATATGTTTTTTAAACAGTGTTCGAGTCGTTCAAACTTTGGTCAGTATACTCACTGTTGTTCTTCGACGTCTGCCGGCTCTTGTTTGACCACGGCGGGTGTTGGTTCCGTTAGCGATAGCGACTGATGAAGGGCAGATATTCGCCTGCAAGGATTATAAACAGTTTATCATCCCTAATTAAGCTATAAGCACTAAGAATACACAATCCATGATAATATTATATTCTAAAGTAACTCTGTCTGGGAAGCTCGACCGGGCCGGTACTACCCTCGCAGAAGAGACCAGCCTAAAGTAACAATAATCGTGTTTCGTAATTAAGTGGGAGACTGAATGGTGAAGAAGCATCTTTAGGACGCCATAGTGTGGCTCTCTATACTGCATTGTTGCGTTATCTACATTCATAACGAGTATGGTGACCACAACTCTTGGATTCTGTTCATGCTTACCATCAGGCAGAGCAGAGTAACTTCGCCAATACACTAAAAAAATGGTAGAGTAACTTGACCTTTGGTCTGAGTTGCCTCTGTGGCGCAGTGGTAGAATATGTGCCTGCTCTGCTTGAGGTCTCGGGTCCGATTCCCGGGTCAGACCAAAGGTTTGTATATGAACCTCATAAAGCTACGTTTATATGCATGAATGTATATAAAATATATGTTGATGTATAATATTTTACTATAGTAAATACATGTATATATGTAAATTATGTAGAAATAGCTAAATTTATAATGGGTTATCACTGATAAATTACACCGGTACAAAAATAACCGCGTGTAACGCCGTCGGGCTAAGCTAGTCTAAAATATAACTCTTTATATCATCAACTACCAGTGAAAGTCCGTAGGTCCAGCCATTCCAGAGATTAGCCGGAACAAATAGACAGAATAGTATGCGTACTCTGTTTACGTCACCGTAAAATTGTGAATACCGTTACATTATAATCTCCGGATAGCGAGATTGTAAACTGTCGAAAGATTGTTAACTGTGACATACTGCTTACAATTTAACGAACAACTTTTCGTTAGATTAAAATATATCGAAGTAAAACGTTGCAGCACAATGTGTCGCGTCAAATTGTCAACTGTCCCTGATTGGTCGATCTTACAGGCCGTTCCATGGCCATAAGAGTTAGGTTAGGATAGATTTTCTTTGAAAATCAATTCATTTTACTGTCACAATACTTTTATGTAATTAATTCTAAGGCTGTAACGTATTATTAACATTAACGCAATTTACAATCACAAATATACTTTTTATTCGGCAACAAACGAATTAACAAACAAATATGGCAACGCGGGACGTATGCTGTTCAACCAATCAACGCGCGAGATGCGATTCGTTGCATACCATATCACAATTTGATGATTTCACTTCGATAGATTACTATACAACTAAAAATAAAACATTAAATTGTAAGCAATATGCATATTTTGACAGTTTACAATCTCTCCACATATAATACTATCTAACGATGTTGACAATCTACCGGTAACATACATATATTTATTTATTTATTTATTTATTTAATACATCATGCACTTTAGGTGCATTGGCGGACTTAATGCCTAAGGCATTCTCTACCAGTCAACCATCGGGTGATGCAGAGAAGACAAGATGTAGGTGCATTTTGTAAGAAAAAATGTATCAAAATATACAGATCTGGCAATATATCAAAAACAAGTAATATATAAAAGCTAATCTACATACATACAAGAACTAATACATACTATACATACAACTAGATATTTATTCTATTTATCTATTTATTTATTTCAACTAAACTAACTAATAATATAACTTATATATACATTCAAACATGAAAAGATATACTAGGATTAATAGATGACAATTATGTAGATGTTGATTCTGCAAGTTGTTTTATAAGGTACTGCTTTACTTTTATCTTAAAAGAAAAAGTGTTGGTGGCCATTCTGATTTCGAGAGGGAGCCTATTCCAGAGTAGAACGGACTGAACAACGAAAGATGAGCCAACAAACTCTGACGTATGTGAGGGACATCGAAGAAGGAGGTTATTAGTGGACCGAAGGTTTCTGTTGTGGTTGCTGCATAGAAGTTGGAAGTAGGAAGTCAAATATTTTGGTGAGGATGGGTTATTTAAAATTGAGTACAAGAAAGTTAGGGCTCGTTGTTCTCGTCGTAAGCGAATAGGTAACCAGTTGAGTTGTGTGCGAAAAAGGGAAATATGATCATATTTACGGAGATTAAAAACGTATCGAATGCAGTTATTAAGAAGACGGTCAAGTTTATCGAGAAGATCTATATACATATGCAATAAGTAAAAGGCAATTATCTTAATATTACAAACAGACATTATTATATATTTTTTTATATAGATTATTATTTACATTCTTTTTCGCTGCCGGTATTCACGCATGCGTTGAGCCGGAGTTTTCGCCTGTTTTTTTGATGACCCGCTAACTCCTTTTTTTCTTTCTCTCCACCGTCGTGTTGACTTCGCTGACCTTGATCTCTTATCTATGGTCCTTTTTTCTGAGGGATCAGGGACTAGATTATCTTCTGATGGACCAGCAGTTCGAACATCTTGTATAGCAATTCTGAGTTTTGCATTTGATACCTGTTGTTGCTTATTTTGTTGTTTGAGCAGTGTTTGCCGCGCTCTGAATTCACGACTACGTTCCGTAGAAGTTTTTGGCGGTTTATTCGACCTATAATTCAATCATTACAGTTTGGTAAATTTAATAAATAATTATTTGAGTCATGAATGATTATAAAAATAATATATATATTAATTTACCTTTCTCTAATGGTTTGTCTCGGTTTTTTTACTTGATACATAGAGAGATTTCCACGTTCAACAGCCATGTCACGAATTATTTGGAATGATGAATATCTATAAATAATAAGTATTTTATTACTAACGTATTGATTAAAGTTTATGTAATTATATTTAAAAAAAAATAGTGTACATTATACCACACGACTAAAATAAAACTTTTTATTTACATAACTGGTTTAGAGAGAATCAAATTGTGTTCTCGCACCTCTCTCTCTTGAGCCTACAGTGATATACGAAACTAAACTCTCTCTCTCATTCTGTCTTCACTAACTTATATCTCCCTCTCAACTTCCGTTCGCCTCGGATGATCACACTTTTCGTAACGCTCTCTTCACGCATTCACCAGCTAACTCCCCAAGTCAAGCGTGTGTAAAGAAGTTTTATTTCAAATATATGCTGGAGTAAATTTCTTTTTTTTTTTCTTTTTTCTTTTTATTTTTTAAAAGACAACTCCCGCATTAGGAATATAAATTCCTGTGTCGCGGGGATCTTTACAAACATACATGAAACGGACACAAAGTACACCCAGACTTAGAACAACAATTTATGGATCACACAAAGTGTTGTCCCATGTAGGATTTGAACCCACAACACTTGGCGCAGTAGGAAGCGGTGTGGCGACCACTGAAACCACTAGGCCAACCGTGTAGTCGATCGATTTGTAGGCCTGCGAGGCCAAAATATAGAAGAGTAACAAGACGAAAGAGAGAGAGAGAGATAGACAAGAACAGGACATAGAATCAAAACCGCCCCAATGTCGAGAGTAGAGTTTCGCGTATTATTAGAGGGAGAAAAAAGACAAGGAGAAATGAACGCTGCATATGACGCTACTACGCCAGCAACTAGTATGAGATACTCACCCTCGTGGTTCATTACCAGTTAATTGGGGTCTCACTAGATTTAAAACTTGCCTTGTTAAATTTCCGTCCGTAACTTCTTCTTAACTGATGTGGTCCAGGAGCACCGCTTACATCATATCATTCGTTAATATTCAGAGTTTGTATTACTTATTGTCATAACTTGTTATTATTTACCCGAAAATCGCTTTAAACGTTGAATATTTAATGTTTTGAACAATATATTAATTTATAAAAATTGTTCGAACACGGAATAAAAGTACGAAATAATCAAGAAATCACCGTTTGCGTAACGCTAGCAAATTCGGTAACTGAGATAAATATATTTATTATGTTTCGTACACTGAATATGAGAGGAAGAGAGATAAAACGTGTGCGCGCACTACTCTCTTTTACTCCAAGAGTCAACAGGTAGATAGATACAGACAATAGGCCTGTACTGTGTCTTGGAGGTACGAAACGTAACTGGCTTAGAGGCATGAAAGAAACTTTGTGCTCGCACCTCTCTCTCTTGCTGCCTCTTTGGTCTAGTGGTAAGCGCAAGCGTCTGCAGATCAAGAGATCTCGGATTCGATTCCCGGGTCGCACTGCTGTTGGGTTTTTCTTACAAGAATATCTGAATAGCAGCCTGGCGTTTGATAGATGGCGGTGTTGTGTTGGTCCCAGTTGTCATGGCAATCGTTATTGGCAAGTCAGTGTCCTCAAATACACTGACAACTCGTTCAACCTTCGAATTCAGTCCACCATCAGGGATGCGGAGGTCCAATGGTAGTCGCTCCGTGTAAAAACTGATAATCAGGTAAAACGGGTTGAACTACTAGCCAACCCCAAACCTTGGGAATAATAAAGGCTAGGAAGATGATGATGATGTCCCTCTTTCTTGCCCCAACAATAATATACGAAACGTAACTCTCTTTCTCTTTTTATCTTCACTATAAAATAGTGGGTAGTAAAAAACACTCATCTCCCTCTCAACTTCCGTTCGCCTCTCCTGATCACACTTTTCGTAACACGTCACATTCACCAGCTTACTCACTCTAAAGTCAAGCGTGCCTAAAGAAGCTTTACTTCAAAAAGTATATAGAACACGATGGTAAAGGACCTGAATACATTATAATTAGGTACATGGTTCTACAGATAAAAAGATATTAAGATTGACTATGCAAAGCTGTATCGTGTTGAAAAGTATGAAACGTCAAACTCATAGATGATGTGAACTGTGCTAATATTTTCACGAAGCAAATGTATTATTTGAAAACTAAAGGAACTATTATCATTTCCTCAATTAATTTCTACGAAAGTGACTTTGATATAAACATATTGACTGACTGCCTCGGTGGCGCAGTGGTAGCGTACGTGACTGCTGTCCATGAGGTCTTGGGTTCGAATCCTGGGTCGGACCAAATGTTTGTATAATCTGCAAATATTTGTTTCGGAGTTTGGGTGTTTGCTATGTATAATATGTATGTATTTACAAAAAAAATGTATTTATGTATTCATATCAGTTATCTTGTACCCATAATACAAGCTCTGCTTAGTTTGGGACTAGATGGCGTTGGGTGTTAGATGTCCGAAATATTTATTTATTTATTAAAAAATAACCCGACTGCTTTTCTTTTATTTTGTTTTTTTTTTCAATTTTGATGTACCCAGTATCAATCTCACGACTAAAAAGATTGACACTCTCTCTCAACTCTAGTTGAATTTTGATGACGATACGACACTTTCTCTCAACTCTAGGGCTTGAAAACATAACCCTTCTTTCGCAGTTGGATAAAAATTAGAATAACGGTACCTATTTAAAAGCGCAAACTATTAATTATAGAAATTTAGTCAATTCAATAACTATTGGCAGGAATACAATTGTTTTATGTATGGCCTTGCCAAAATGATTACACTGTCTCATTGAAATCATAAGCATGGTGGTAACCATACTCATTGCGTATGTAGGCAATGCAATAACGCAGCATGGTGACCCACACCATGGGGGCCTAGTGATGCTTGTGCATAACATCTTTTGTAGGTGATCTTGAAGACCCGCACCTATATTGACCGTTAATATGTGCATCTAGGCAAGGCATGCTGCTCTACACCACTCCTAAGATTCCTTAGTTCTGTGGCTCGGGACTAGATGGCGTTGGGTGTAAGATGGCCGAAAATATTTTTTTTTTTTTTTATATTTAAGCTGCCAAAATGACTCTGCCCAGCCTGATGGAAAGCATGAGCAGAATCCAAGAGTGGTGGTCACCATCCTCAACGCGAAAAAGAACAATGCAGCATGGTGACCCACACTATGGCGGCCTGGGGGGAAGGGGGAGTGGTGAGGGGGATAGGGAGCGTTGGATCGGGGTATGGGCCTCCGGTATCCTCACTCACTCGATGAAACACAGCGTAAGCGCTGTTTCACACCGGTTTTCTGTGAGGCCGTGGTATCACTCCGGTCGAGCCGGCCCATTCATGCCGAAGCGTGGCTCTCTTTATTTATATCTTTAATCAGTATTCAATTAGTTCAAACCCTAGTCAGTATACTCACTGTTGTTCTTCGACGTCTGCCGGCTCTTGCTTAACCACGGCGGGTGTTGGTTCCGTTAGCGATAACGACGGGTGAAGGACAGACATTTGCCTGCAAGGATTTAAACAGTTTAGTATCTTTAATAAACTTAATATTTAAATTAGAAAGTATCTCAATCTGGCTTTGTTTTATCGCGGCTAAACCGCTACACCGATTAAGATGGCCCCTTATAAGTTATTAATTCAAATTCTGAATTCATCATCATCATCAGCCTATCGCAGTCCACTGCTGGATATAGGCTTCACCAATTTCACGCCACTTAGTTCGATCTATGGCTTCTCGCATCCAGCTACTGTCAGCCGTCTTGCGCAAATCATCGCTCCACCTGGCCTGTGGACGTCCTACACTACGTTTGCCGAGACGCGGTCTCCACTCAAGAACTCGTTTACCCCAACCATTATAAAGTATGAATTAACTGCAATAAAGACATCGAAAGAAGACTAAAGGAATTTTTATATATTTTCTATGTGTCTGTGCTAATCTTAGAAGTGGCTTAACCGATTTTCAATCGGTTGTCAGAGTTTCACAATCGACATATACGCAGTCAGAGCCGCAGGTAAAATCTAGTTCAAAAATATAACTTACTCTCTTGAAAATGGTATTTGAAACAAGATCCCAGGATTGGGTTTGCTGTGGTATTCCACATTATCATCAATTTCCAGTTTCAGGGTTTCTATTGGATTTTCCTCTATCTCGATTGAGCTGAAATGAAAAATAAAGTTGTTAGCTTGAGAGCTCTGAATGCGAAACCTTTTTACTTCTTAGAATTATTTTTTCTTTATTTTTAAGAGATTTTTACCCTATTTGGGTATGCCAGTCCCATAAGGCATTAACTTAATCAAATAACTATTTACATATGATATGCAAAACTGATATGCAAACCAACTGAGGCGCTCATAGCCTAGTTGCACTCGGTGATTAGAAACAATCACCGAGGGTAAGCAATGACGGCGCGGTCTGTACCTGGATGGGTGACCGCTGGTGGCATGTCACCATGAGCGTCTCCATGATTCGGAGGTCACGTTAAGCAGTCGGTCCCGGTTGTTATCATAGGATAACAGTCGTGAAGCTTAGTTGGAGGCCTTTGGCAATATATTTTCATTCTTTATTTATTTATTTAAACTTAATGCACATATTGTACATAGGCGGATTCAATGCTATCGGGCAGTCAACCTTTGAAGTGATATAAAAATTTGAGGTACCTGTTTGATCACAAATAACGTATAGTACATCTAATATATATAATCATCGTGTCACGTTGTTGCTCACATTGACCTCCGACACTATCTAACAATTTTTTAACTTTTTTTGTGTTTTGCTGATGTGCTTTGGATACGGCGGTTAACATCACGTTTAGACCAATAGAAGCCGAGCATGATTGAAAAGAAGATGGGATGCCAATAAAGTTGAGTGGGTCAGATAGAAATATATAAATCCGAACCGAAATCGTACCTCGTAAGTTCTAACCTGACACTATTGACAGCTGTCACATCAAGATATTTTTTTTTATGGAATCGCGCAAACGAGCAGAGTATCGACTGATGGTAAGCGATTAGCGCCTCCCATGGACAACTGCAACACCAGAGGGGGAGGAGAATGGGGATGGGAAGAGGGTTTGGGGTATGGGCCTCCGGTACCCTCAGCAAGCGCTATTTCACGCCAGTTTTTTTGTGAGGTCGTGGTATCACTCCGGTCGAGCCGGCCCATTCATGCCGAAGCGTGGCTCTCCCACAGTAAAATTTTATTACAGTAATATTTTGGACTATGACAACTGCCAACTGGATTTATCTAGTTCCTAAACTACACAAGGTGCTGGTGAATTGTTAATGGACGGAACCAGCGTCTTCAGAACACTTACCTTTCTATATTATCAGGTTGAGCTTCATCTGAGCTTTCTCCACTCGAATCTTCTTCGATCGGACTGAACAGAAAGAAAACAATAGAGTATTTGTCTATACTGGAAATAAAGAGAGTCAGAGATTTCAAAATCAGTTAGGGAGGTTTCAAGTCAGTTTTTTCCCCCTTCACACTCCAGGCAAACTTACCTTATATTATCATCATAGTCACGAGACACTCTAGCGCGTTTGCTTGATGATACGTGCGAGGAATCGTCTGAGTCTACTTCCTCCAAAACTGATGTGACCACCTCATCACTGACGCCAGTAGCTGCCGCAGTACGCCCCAGGATATCCTCCAATGGACTCAGGTCACAACTGCCTCCGGTATATGTCTTCAAGTTCTCGTACTCCGTTTGGAGGTAGTTGAACACACTTTTGATGATGGTTTCAGCCTGGAGATAAGAAGAGTGATAATAATAACAGAGGATTGGACAGGTTTCCTTTATAGTAGCAGTGAGTGTGCGTGTGGGCTATGTGTAAGACTATTTTAATAGGCAGTACAGGATCAGGGCGTACTGATAACCAAGAACCAATAAAATTATGGTGTTTATCTGATGAAAAGGAGTTCATAGAGTATAAAAATCGTATTTATTTTCATATTTATAGCGAGATTCATAGTTAATTACAAAAAATAAAACTACAAAATACACCAATCCGCCATGTTAAGTTGAACACCAATCAGACCGTGTTACGTCACGTATGTGACACTTTGTTCATAAAGGACACTTTGTTCGGAAATAGTCGACGATCACTTTACTGTTTGTGCTGACACTGGTTGACAGGTGATGTCACGTCTGCGAAGAGACGTCACAAACAGTCGCAATAGAGTGTATTGGCCTAAATTTTAAACTTAAAATTTAAATCGCAATTTTTCTAATACAATACAACTTTTTTTTGTAGAAATATAACTGTTTTAGACAATAGGAGATAGTTCCGAACATCAGAAAACAGTTTTTCAAAATTATTTATCATGCATATTATACTAGCTGACCTAAGCAATTTTGTCTGTCTCTTTCATGTTCAATCATGCTCGATCCTTTGGGTCTGAACGTGATGTTAACTTAATTCTATCTTAATCAGCAGCAAACTACAAGCTACGTGGAGTTAATCCTAAAGTTATAAATTGTAAAGTAACTCTGTTTGTAACGCTTTCACGGCTAAACCATTGAACCAAATTGGATGTAATTTACAAAAAAGTTTCTTGAGGAAGGACATATACTTCTATTTAAGGCGACAATAGACGGGTACACGCGGGAAAATGCTAGTTATAGTATAATCACCTCTGGTATGAGTCCTTTTCTTTTGCTCCTCGCATATCTATGCTGTGGTGTTCTTCCGCCCGTTGAAGCCTAAAAAATCATTAAGAACAGCTGTAATGTGAAATGTGATATAAGTAAGGTATTTATTCATATACCGAATTTATTTAACTGCCAAACGATTAAAGATGCTTACCACACAATGGTTCATATTGCAAACAAAAGTACAATCTGCAAATATATTATATCGTGAACGCAATACTTAAGATCTATATTACCAAGTTTGGCTACGAATGGGTGGTCAGAAGGACTTGCAGTCAACCTGCTGGGTAATATAGACTTTATATGCTTTGTACACGATTAGAATGAGCATCTATAGTAATCGTTATTGAGAAGTCAGTGCCTTCAAATATACTCACATTATATCAACGTGCATTCAATCAACATGTACACGAAATGATACAGATATACAGACAGACATATGCATAAATTTATGTACTAAGAACCTGATCATTGAATGGAGATAATAATTCCTGATTCATCCTCTGGAAACGTTCAGAGATAGGCATTTCACGGTCACGCTGCTACTGAAATAAATGTCGTAGCGATTTGTCCTATGAGAAGGAGTTCGAGAAGAGAAGGAGTGACACAGGTTACTGCTGGGATAGTTTACACTTAAAACGTTCACAGTAGTTTTGTCTTATAGTGAAAAAAATCCCCTACTTAAAGGGAGGTCTCAAAGGATGGCAACACCGTACGGTATTTGTAAATTTGAGTGGCGATAATACCGTCCCCACTTACCTGTATGTCTTGGTCGTGGCCGACTACCAAGAACCTGGAGTTAGAAGTCTTCGACGAAACCACCTGTGGCATCGTTACCACAGCAGTACGAGGTCTGACAACATCGTGGCTGATCGGTGCGCTCCTTGAAGAAGGACCCGCGTCGGTTTCGGCAATAATCGGGCATTCCTGAAAAACAAATAAGTTAATTTTTGTGTACTAATATGCTTAATGGGAAAGTCTAAAGATCTTCTCTCTCTCGTCTAGTCATAAGAGAACAGTATAAGGAAAAGCTACAGTAGGGTTGCTTCTTTGTTCTTGCAAGAAACGCCGACAGCGTCAAGACGCCAGCAAACGTAAATAAGCTAAGGTTGTCCCAAAGAAACAATGTGTTCAATATTATTTTATTTATTTACACCATTTTATCAGTACCATTCTGTAAAATATCAGTCAGTCAATACTGCCTGGGTGACGCAGTGGTACTGTATGCGACTGCCGTGCTTGAGATCTCGCACTTATGACGCCTCTGGTGTTGCGGGTTTCGGCGGCGATACCATATCAAAATCGGACAAGTTTTGGTTTTACACAAATACATTTCTAATATAATTCCGCGTGGTTGGTTTTCACCATAACACCTACATAAGAACATGCACCAATGAAACCCGAACCCATCACTGACAATCGCATCAAAATCATTAGTAGTTTTAGAGGTAAATGGAAACATTGGTTTTATTTAAATGCCTCGGTGGCGCAGTGGTACCGTATGTGACTGCTAAGCTTGAGGTCTCGGGTTCGATTACCGAGCCGGATCAAATGTTTCTATGATCTGCAAACAGTTGTTTTAGAGTTTGAGTATTTTCTATGTATAATATGCATGTATTTACAAAAAAAAAGTATAAGTATTTATATCAGTTGTCTAGTACCCATGACACAATGACCTGTTCAGCTTGGGTCTAGATGGCGTTGTGTTATACTGCCCGAATAGTTTAATCACAACCTCTAATGAAGTGTTGCATAGACACGCCTTTCATTTTTTTTTATTACATTCCATTTTCAATCTTTCTGCAACACGCTGCAACGCCTGTCGTCGTCGTCTGTCGTGTCTTTGTAGCCCAATGAAAGGTGATAATTTTTTTTTTAAGATATATGTGGCTCGTTTAGCAGACGTATCGCCTGATGGTAAGCGATTCTGTCGCCCATGGACACCCGCAACACCAGAGGCGTCATAAGTGCGTTGACGACCTTTTAAGATGGAGTACGCTTTGAGTACGAGTACTAATTTAATGTGATAATACTCTTTAATGCCGTAACTTACATACTAAGGTCTTGTAAGATAATAATATAATGTTGAATGGCTGTAGCAAGTAACAACAAAAAAAAATGTAGAAGTGCGGTATATAAACAAAATTTAATTTCGAAGTAGCGAGAATTTGGTACGCCTGATAAGCAAAAGAACTCTCAAATCTCTAATTGGTACATAGTTAAGCTCAGGCGCAAACACCGCCTACAAAGGGTTGAAATGGTCAGACACTGGAGTTTGGATTATGATTAATGCATAGAGCATATTTCGAATATATAAAAATAATTGCCTGTCCTTTTATCTATAACTTTTACCAACAATTGTTTACACAGCACAGAAACAAAGTGAAGTATCGAGAATTTGGTACGCCTGATAAGCTAAAAACGCACTCTCAAACTTCTAAATGGTACAAAGTTTAAGCTCAGGCGCAAACACCGCCAACAAAGGTCAAAAATGATCAGATACTATGGAGTTTGGATTATGCTTAACGCATAGAGCATAAAAATAATAGCCTGTCACTATGAACTCACACATAACAATTAAAACAAAACAATCCTTTTAGCTTTTTTAACTTTTAGTTATTTAGTTTATTGGTTTACCAACACTTGTTTACACAGCAAAGAAACAAAGTGAAAATCACATAAAGAGGAAAATAGCAACATTTGTGTAACAATTACTTACAGGCACACTCCGCATACACAAAAGGAGTAGTACCGTGTGTTAGTATGAACAATATATAAAACAAATACATCACATATATAATACGGATGAAATTGATAGGTCATGTAAACCACCAGGAGATCTTTTTAGTAGATACAGGCACATAAAACAATACCATTCACTACTATACCGTCACTTGACCTGCAAATATTTGTGTGTGTGTGTGTGTTTACTTAGAAAACTTCGAATAAAAATAACGAAATAATAACTAAACATGTATCAGAACAAATTGGTAAATACGGAGCCCGATTCTATGTGTGGCCTGAAATGCACTTGGCTATTATTTTTTCTATTTTATTTGAGCCAACGGCCAAGGCAAATTTTTGAAGTCTGGACAATACTAGAGCCATATCGTACAATGTACGTTTGACTCCTTCGCGCTTTAACTGGTAATTGATTCAGTACATACTATACGGCCCAAGAATCTTAAAAAGAACTAATAAGCACGAAGTAACAATAAGGTAACATCACAAAATCCGCAAGTAGAACTATCATCAACAACCCATAATGTCCCACTGCTGAGCTCGGGTCTCCTCTCAGGACAGGGGCCATACGTCCCCATGCTGGCAGAGTGCGGGTTGGTGACTGGAAAGAATACGTTGTGGCTACATATCTTGCGGTTGGATATTTTTAAACCGCCCGAAGGCCTCCAACTAAGCTTCTCGATTGTTATCGTATGATAACAACTGGGACCGACTGCTTAACGTGACCTCCGAATCACGGAGATGCTCATGGTACCATGCCAATAGAACTATATCATAGAAATAATTTAAATAATATAGTAAATTAAACTATTTACTATTATAAATAAGAAAAAGTAGAGGACCCAGTATAGAGCCCTGCAGAACGCAATACCAGTAACACCACAATGCTTAAGTTTAATAAAACGCCTGTTATGTTCTACACAGTCAAAAGCTTTTGAGAGATCGCGATATACACCTATCGCATCTTGCAATTCTCCCATGCATTATATATATGGCTCAAAAGAGATGTACCAGCGTCAATTGTTGAACACCTTTGTAAAGCTATATTGTTCTTCATGAAACAATTTAGTTAGATAAAAATGGCTTTCTAGTTGTTGCAAAATAACTTATCCAAAAATTATACTAATAGCCGGTAAGATTGAGATTGGCCTAAGGCTACTTTGTTCAGCTGTACAACCATCCTAAAGTCAAGGTAAAATAAATAAGGTACTTTGCTATATTTCATCAGGTTACGAAAAACCCTGGAATCAACTTACCAATTGAAGATAGCGCTAGAAATGGTGTGAAATCAATTATAATAGTTTCTATGAATTTAACAGAAATGCCCCGTAATGGATGTATGGCCTTAACCGAGAGGGTTAAGGCCATACATCCATTACGGGGCATTTCTGTTCTGAGAGGAGACTCGAGCCCAGCAGTGGGATATTATGGGTTGTTGTTTGTTTGTTTTATTTGCCCCGTAATGTTCTTAGAATTAAGAGACAAACGTTTGTCATCTGTCTGTGGGGTTATTATATATAAATTGAAATAAAATTTACATTGGCTCTTGACAGCAGTTCTGACTTAGACACACAAGAATCCACGGTAGTACCGTGTGTTGTACTAACTGGTATATTTGTGAATATGGTTTTAAAAGATTCAGCTATATCTAAGTTGTTTGTTATAAACCTATTATTAATATTTAATTGTAAATCATTATCTCGAGGTTTACTAAGTCCGCTTTCATTATTAATGATGTTACGTGTAGCTGTTATCTATTATTTTAAGATCTAATCTTATCACTTATGTACAAAGACTACCATAGTAAATGTTTTCCAAAAAATCTTAAGAGTAATTTTTAACAAGTGCATTAAATTTTCAGTCAAAATTACCTTATTTCATAGAATATAAATCATAGCTTTTCTCCACTTTTGTAAATTCTTGTTGTTGCCCAATCACAGAACATAATTTGTGGTCTTAGCATAATTGTTTTTGACCTAAACATACTGTTAAATTCGATTTCCATCATACAGAATAAGTGCCGGTAAAGGTTACATTTGAGTCCAAGCTAAATTGGAAACCTTATCATTAATGTTATTACTACAATTCAATAATTGGCTACAAGTCATCGGCCTGCATATATTATTTTATTTATTCTATTTTCTTTTACGCACACTTCCCAAATGTGATCAGATGTTAACTCACTTAAACTTGACCTATTTAAACATTACCCATGCAAAAGATATTATCTACTGCTTATATAATATAAGTATATGTAAGACATTTTAACACACAACGCCATCTAGTCCCAAACTAAGCAGAGCTTGTACTATGGGTACTAGATAACTGATATTAATACTTATATACTTTTTTTTTGGTAAATACATACATATTATACATAGAAAACACCCAAACTCCAAAACAAATATTTGCAGATCATACAAACATTTGGTCTGACTCAGGAATCGAACCCAAATCAAAGGCAGTCAAATATCTTTTGTATCTGTTGATGAGTAAGAAGTAATTCTCGTGGGCTCAGAAAACAAATAATTCAAATCAAATTACTCAAATAAGCTCACTAATCTTATACTGATCTTACTGATGACACTTTTCTATTAAATTAATATTGAAATATCCAGAAACTACTAAAACCTAAATACTGACACATAAATGCTTCATGCTTCTTCCATAAGTATCTCAAATATGCTAAAGTCGATACACACTAACTTATACAGTGGACCTCCGGTAATCCGACAAACATTATGCAGGGCAGTGTCGGACTATCGAATTTGTCGGATTATAGAGCACTGCCTAAGACCGCTATAGTCCGGAATT
Organism: Hyphantria cunea; assembly: GCA_003709505.1. Taxonomy (NCBI): domain Eukaryota; kingdom Metazoa; phylum Arthropoda; class Insecta; order Lepidoptera; family Erebidae; genus Hyphantria; species Hyphantria cunea. The sequence goes on from PKRV01001041.1 coordinate 519,534, forward strand.
TTTTACAAAAGAGTACCTTGTAATCCGACAAATTACATATGCAATAATAAGTATCTATATGTTATATGTACATATGTACTTTGAAGTACAAATCATACTTAATTTATGTAAGTCGAATTTAGTAAATTAAATAACAATTGAAAGCTTACGTTTTATTATAAAATTAAGCATAAATGCACATACATATATACCAAAATATTGAATGCCCTTGGTTTATTAGATTTCCTAATGACCACCATCTTAAGCGCGTGTGTACCTGCAGCATTAGCACATGGTAGTATGGTTACACGCTCTTTACTTACTTTTCGTCCAGGTACGGTCATTAAACGTATGCCATGACGGCTTTTAAAACGTTCTAGCCATCCTTTGCTGGCCACAAAATCATCTTTTTTTGTTATTTCCTTATAAAAAAAGTTAGCTTTCATGGCCAACATGGGTCCCGAAATTGGTGCATGCCTATTTCTTTCCTGAAGAAACCACATGTACAAAGCTTCTTCCACTTCTGGATGTTCAGCTTTCTTGAGTGTCTGTCTCTTGCCTGGCCCGCAGTCAGAAGTTGACACGAACTTCTTAATCTTCTCATGGTTTTTTTTAATGTCATAAATTGTTGATCGGCCTACGCCGTATTCACTTGCTAAACTACTGAAAGTTTCATTACGATTTAAGCGATCTAAAATAGCACATTTTTCTTTAATTGTCAACGTTTTGTGCTTTCGCTTCTGGGTTTGTGACGACATTACTAGATACTATACCTAATACACAATGAATAAAGAGTAAACAATGAACGCACGCTAGGCCGTACCGCTATCACTAGTAGTCAAATTCAAACAAGTAAAACAATGCATACGCGTCGAGCACAATAGCGGTGGCGCGTACGAGTTGTGACCTGCTCAAACCTGCGTGATCTACATTAGTGGAGATTGTCAAACATAATTCAAAGTCATGTCGGATTACAGGGGGCGCCGGATTAGACAGGGGCCGGATTACAGGGGGCGCCGGATTAGACAGGGGCCGGATTACAGGGGGCGCCGGATTAGACAGGGGCCGGATTATCGGGGGTCCACTGTATTGTGTTCCAGTTCTACACAAGAAAATTCTACAGTGTGCTCAGTAGACAAATGTCGTATCTTTCCATTCTTTAGACTTGATAATATTATGAACAAAAAATATAGACCCTCTATGTATTGAATTCTTTCTTACATACAAACTTCTAGCAGAATAAAGTTCATTGTCAAGTATTAACTGGTGGTTCTGTAGCCAATGCTCTGTGAAACAGAGCACATCAATATTATATTAAATAATTCTACTTCTAAGTCTTTCCTAGATAATCATTGAATATTTTGATAACTATGTTTGGCTACAGTACTCTTACTTACATTGTAAGGTTTGCTCCATATAGGAGCTGTCAGGTTAACAAAGTTCTTGGCTGTTATTTTAAAATAATATGATAGTGAAGCCGCTTGGTATTTGTCTTTTATAGTAATAAGGCACATAATAACTATCTGTAGTTGAAAATACATTATCATATACAATCATATTGATGTCAATTATGTGAAATTTAAACTACCATTAATTTGGCTTGTCAAATTTAACATAGGAATGTTTGAAAAACTAAATAGTTTTTTACTTTTGTGAAAGACGGTCCCCATTTCATGTCATCCACATTTTTTATCATTAATTCCATCATGACGAAGACTTGAAGACTCGAAGAATGTTAATTAAAGACTTTAAATGCTTGATATTCACAGAAACAGCTGATCCGGCTGGTTGCCATCTCATCTTATATTTTTTCATATTGACACAGTGTAAATAATACTATTTTATTTGCATGGAGTTCCGATAAGTGTTCAAAGTATTTTATGAAAGTTTTTTTATCTACAGTACCCTTATAGCCCCTGAAAATTATGAGACAAGTGCCTGTATCAAAAGTTGCACTAATAGCCATTTCTAGTTTTGGCATAAAAAATTGGTGAATGAATTTTCCTCATTTGATTTTGTCATTAACATACCTAAACCTTTAACAATTTCATCACTAAACGTCACTATAATATTATTGTTACAGTTTAATTAATTGTGATAATTATTATTGCTATTCTTTAAACTAATGAGATTATTGTTAGGTGTTGTCAACATCCTGGGATCACATGTTACAAGAAAACTGTCCAAATAACTATCGGTTTCATTGTGGTTATCAGAAAGCAACAATGGATCATTCCTACAATTGCATGAATGGACAAATTTACCTATTGGCGAACCTTGTTCGCTACTTTGTTTTTGAGACATCTCATATTTAATACTGATAGTTCTAAGTGTTATAAGCGCTCAAGTCGGATCTAACTTAGTTGTGTAGTTGGCAGGCCGACGATCCGTTACTACGTGTGCTGAATTAAGCGCCCCGAATTCTCTTGCCTTACCCCTCTGGCGTCAGTGTCATTGTTGGTGGGGGGACTCTTCACACATTCACATTTTAGACTCGAATACAAAAACAATCGCCTTGTTCCTACGAACTCAAAACAAACCATTCCTGTACGCGGTGTACGCCTGTACTTCCTATACCAATTTAAAAGGTATTCGCTTGTTTCTTATTAAAACTTGGGAACAAATATATATCTTACTTGAAAATGTCGAGCAGATCTACGCAAACTAACTGTCGATGTTTCAGCAAGGTCATTTATTTGGTCATCTCTTGACGATGTTACAACTGGAGGAGCACTGTCTTTAGTAGGAATCAAAGACTGATTTTCTCGTATCCTCTGAAGAGCTTGCACAATTGTCCGACTATTAGTAGGACAAAGACGAGTCTTCTCATAACGTTCACGATATGTACGTAAAGCCAGGGCGGCGTTTCCTCGGCATTCTCCGTAAATTAATAACAAATCCGTGTATTCACTAGCCGTATAACCAAATCGAGGCATTGTTGAATTTAAACTCGCACAAAATGATCTTTACGGAATACATAACATACCTAACAAAAGACACTAAGAGTTTTATTGCACTTATCACTACAAAATACCTATTTATAAACAATATATTTATAAATCCCGCGCGATGCAAGACGCGATCGACTTATGTCATACGTACAATCGACATCAGAGGTTCGCTTACTGCAACACACTGACCATAGACAATGACTAACCCTCTAATCAAGTCCAGTTGCGTAGAAAATTAGAAAAGGATAGAAAAATATCTTCGTTGATCCCTTTTACGGTACGCGTGATTCGTGTGTCTTATTGTTCAAAGATAAGGTATATTTTAGAGTGGCAATTATTAGAGTAGGTGAACCGGCGGTCGTTAACCCGTTGGTTTATTATATACATCGTGTAGTCATTCCAAAAACGAAAAATTGTGTCTGTGGCTAAACTACTGAACCGATTATATTGAAATTTTGAATGTGGACCTGTAACATGTGTAGGTATATTTCGTTTAAATTAATGTCGTACTATTCTATCAGCATTGTTTATATACCACTGCTGGACATAGGCCTCTCCTAGATCTATATATTCATATTACAATACACTGTGTTTTAATATGTTTAAGTACGTGGTAGCTCTCTAGACCTCTAGATACAGAACGTCAATTTCACCTGTCAAAATAATTTTATATATATTTATCTATCAACTTCGCGCTTCGATAAGTGAATTTTGTATATTCTCTGGAGAAATTAACACTCTTTAACTGTTCTGTTTATACTTTTTTAATAGTTTGAGGTGCTAATAAGATAATACCATGGGTACTAGACAACTGAAACAAATACATATTTTCTTTTTTTGTAACTACATATATCACCTAATTTCAGAGGTGTTTCTAGCCCCTATTACTCCAGCTTTAGTAAGCGTAACGCCATTCAGTAAACGCGCAGATTCATTTAGGGTTCCGCGGCCAACACCCCTAAAACTTGCTCAGGTGCACCGCACACCTTGCACTATAAGTAAAAACACCCCTGCCCAGTGTATACGAATGTAATAGGCAACAATTCAATGCTTAGCGAGTATTGAGCGTCACATACCACCGACAGAGGTGAGTCACAGCGTCCTATCCCGTTACAAAATACTCGCTTTTTGAAGGGGGAATTCTTCATCACATTCAGATTCACAGATCCCATGAAAAAACAATCGGTTATGTGACTAAGGTTCACACATAATAATTAAAACAAAACATTAATTATGTCACACACACACACACATAAACACGTAACTGTGTCTTCTTCTTCTTTTAATGATATGGCAACCAGCCGGATCAGCTATTTCTGCCAATGTCAAGTATTAAAAGTCTTCAATTCTAAGTCTTCGAGTCTTCAAGTCTTCGTCGTGATGGAATTAATGATAAAGAATACAAACAAAGTGGACGACATGAAATGGGACCGTCTTTCGCAAAAACAAAAAACGATCTCCCACGTAACTGTGTCACATCATTGACATTGGTGTGACATTGACATGAATTTACAACACGCATACAACCAGCAATGATTGTATGGGTGTTGTAAATTGTCGATATGTTTTATCGATAAATCGGTAAGGAAACCCAAGGTTAAATTGTTATAAAAAGAATATTAAAAAATGCTGGGTTTGGCGCAGAGGATAACGGGACACGTATTCGTCTGAGCTATTCAAGAGTGCGATTTATTGTTTCACGACTAACTGGTTACCTACACATATAAAAAAATTGAAGTATCTGTTTGTAATTTCAAATTCACTAAATGCATATAGAAATATAAACGTTACTAACAACTCAGTGTTCTAAATTTTTGTCTATCAATTTGTGCCGACTTATTTCAGGAACGGCTGAACCGATTTCAACGACGACTTTAACGGGCAGCTAGCTAATAACATAAGGAGTAACTTAGGCTAATTACTTGAGAAGGTCGAAATGAACCGCGAGTTAACAAGTATGTAAATAATTTCTTTATGAGTTTTATTTCACACAACATTTCTAGTGAAAAACAAACCAAACGGGGGTTTTTAATGCACACCTGAATTTCGAAAACTGTTTATAGAAATATTCATCAAGTTTTAGTAATTATATAAAAAAAAACACATCACAAACAAACAATTAATTTCAGTTTTTTGTCTTTTTGCCTGTTTGTCTGTAAGTTTGTGCACGCTTATCTCAGAAACAGCTAAACCGATGTGAATGCGGTTTTCACTAACGCGTTGCAGTTTGGTATACTCGACATTTAGTATTTCGTACAATTCAATCGGATCTTAACTTAAAAAGTTATATCGTTTTGAAGACTTACCGCGATAACTGACCTTTGCGCGGACCGAGTGAGCAAAAGATAATACATACATACAAACACAATTTCGCACATATGTTATTAAAAGAAATCTCACGTATTCAGGCGTTGATGTACTTGCAGTTGTTAACTGGTCGGGAATAATTAGTGTGGCCTCACAAGCATCGTACGGTGATATTTCCTCATTCGGTAGAGTTAATGATAATTCGTGGGCCTGTAATATAAAAAAATATTAAATACAGTCGTCTACAAATGGTATGAGGAATTGCATCAAATACCGGATTCAAATAGGCTCTTTTTTCATACGAGTTTGTCAAAGTCCTGTACTCTATATGGTGGAAGGCAAGGGCAAAATCCACAATGGACAATGCAGCATAGTGACCCTTATTATGACAGCCTATTGAGATGCTTTCGCATCATTGGGCCTCCGGTCTAGCACTCACCAACGAAACACGACAGCACGAAAGTGTCACATTAAGTTGGTCTTCTATGAGAGGGTACCCTCATGGTCGAGCCTTTTTTTTTCATGTGGAAACCCCCTCGGGCCTTCACCCCACCGGTGACTATTTTTTACTGAAGAACACATTTTCTAACTACGCTTTTATGCTTAAACTATAAATCCCTTGCTGTGTTTTAGAATAAATAACAAGTATCAAATGCCATATTAAGTAGTTGAGAGCCTATGGCAGGTTATTTTATTACCATTATTGAAAACGACAAAGTATTGCAATTAACATTTTCAACCTGTTCTTTTTTGCTTAGCGAAGCTTAAACTTAGGCGTTCTTGTACTGCCGTATTAGGGGTTTTGTATGAAATTCCTTGGAGTTCGGACCATACTTTATTGTGCCTACGCTCAAATGCGGCGAGGCAGTGTGTCGGAATCGAACCGACTAAAACCACACGGTGTGCCACTCTGCGCCTGAGACGGGAGAGATCCGGGAATCGCTTTCTTACGCCATCCGGATCGTGGTCGAGCCGATCCAACCGTGATGAAATCAGCGTAGCTGTACTGCCTTGCTCTTATTACTCATATAATAAAAATTAATAAATTATATTACGCAATAACTTATAACATTTCTGTAGATTAAATCATTATTAAAAAATGACGTTGACCTTGCGATTAGCGTAGCGTAGTATAGCGTACGCGTCTTGCGACCAAAAGGCTTCGGATCCGAATACCGGATCAGATTAAAAAGTATTATTGACTTTTTTTTAATTACACTAGAAATGCTTTATCACAACCCGGAGTTAATATGTTGGGGTCTTGATTCCTGTGCCTCAGAGAGTATTTAAAGCCGTCAGTCTCGTTCTTGATCTCTCCCAGGTCGTGTCGGATAGCCGTTTCATCCGATTATGAGAATAGGGGAACAGAGAGTGCGCCTGTATTAGCGCACACATATACTCGTAACGCAATACAATATTTCCCGCGTGGTTGGCATGTCTCCGTTTATTCTGACATACTGACTAACTAGTATGTATTTGATAACATTTGGTACTTGCTCATTTGCCACCTCAATAATGTAAAATGATACTTACTGGGCAAGTACAGTTTGGTATAAGACTAGGTATTGTGCCCTCAACTAATCTCCTCCTCTTGTTAGCCAAGTCTTGAAAATCCGACTTCTTGAAATGATCTGAGCAAATGAAACTGCTTCTTCCAGGTATCCATGTAAGTCTTTTATTACAAAACTTCCTCCATATAGCCCTTAAATAAAGTTTGTTAGGAAACCTGTAATGAGTGAGCATATATGTACTCGTAAATATTGTACTATAGTTAATTAAATTCTTAGAAATGATAATATACACAAGAAATGTATATATTTTATCGATATGTAACTATTTAGAGACGGGTAACAACACTATTGATTAGTGACACTGATGTTACTTTCAAAACGCTCTGGTGTCAAAAGTAAAAAAATGAGCAAATAATAAATAAATATTTAATTAAATAATACTTACTTATGGAAAGTAACGCCATCTTTTTGTAAACTTGATGTGGCCGATCTCTTTTTGCAGCAATAAACTGAACAAGTCGGCATTTTGTAGGTCGTTTACTCAACAGCGGAAATAAGTGTAGTCTGGAGAGCGCTTCAGCCGCAACTAAATCATTATGTGCACGCATAGGCCCGCGTGGACTTGTACTTTGACAGAAGGGGACGGCCACTCCCTGCTATTTACCTCTATGTCAGCGAGCTATTATGTTTTACCGATTTCAATCGTATGCTCACGCGGTTAAGTCAGCTTTCAATTTATCACGCGTTGGTTAACACAAAACAAAAAAACATTACACGCACACAGATGCATGAATCCATGCAGTGCTTACTACAAATTGTCACACAGACGTAAATAATCGACAGCGTCACAATATGTTTTACCATAAATGTAGCATTCCTCTCACTCTAATTTTTTCTCTCACTCGTGACGTAAAACAATATGGCGCTTTGGAAAACACTGCCGCGAGATTCTATTTAATTTAATTCTCTTTTTGATTCGTTTTGGCAGTAGATTCAATTTAGTGTTCTGTACATTGTAATTCTCAATTAATTTTTTAAATATTAGATAGCGCAGTTATTGAGGAAGCCTCTAAGTAGGACTACCAAAAAGGCGGAGTATCAAAAAAAAGTTGCTAAATCTGGCGATAATTATTCCTGTTCAGAGATACCATTGCATGTGCAGCGTAAACATTGAATTTTCTCAAAAAAAATGTAAATAGGTATGAAAGAACTGTCCAAATGTGAAATATCCAAAAAAATATCCGGGACGGCGGATATGAATATCTTATAAGTTTTTCTCTTTTTCTTTGTCTTGTCTTGTCTTATGTCTGTTTGTTTTCCTTTTTATGGTAAGCATAATTCACGCTGTTTTAACATAACGTCATGTTACGGACAATAAAAAACAGTCGAGGTTGCCGCGATCAGCTAATCGAAGTGTACCTATACTATATCAATATTATGTATGTATTTAGAAATATATAAGTACGAGTACGTTTAATCTGCAGTCTAGTGACCATAGACCAGGCTCGGCATAGTTTGGAATCAAACGCCGCCGTACGTGAGATGTGTTAATAACAAATTAATATAAAATCGTATATTGCGTTCAAAGTCACGCTTTTGTCGTTGAAATATGCGTGTATTAAGGTAAATTCATCCTTATTTCTTTAAATTACTGTTGTATTTCCAAGTGTCTTGAAAAAATCAATAACATGTTGAGAGCAATGGCCGCCAGCTCATAAAATAGACAAAAGAGTAACTAAGAATACAGATGTGTACAAGACAATATTGTTTTGTTCAAGGTTTTCTTTTAGTTTTGGGGGTTACCTGAGAATGGGTAATAGGCGTGTTTATATAATGTGTTACCTTTTCTATTATATATGTTAAAAGATGCAAAATAAAAGGTATTCATGTGTTCGCGGGCTTTTGATTATTAAACCAACATGAGGCGCACAAATATTAACAAATCGTTAACTGTGGGCTACATCTTTATGCAAGCAATGAATTAATGGAAATAGCTAACATATAAACAAATTGTATTTGTTTATACACCAACACACTCAAAAGTTAATTTCACATAATTACAGCACACATAGAAAACAATTAATGCGAGGGCCATGTCAATATGGATTTATCGATAATTTTTAAACGACTTTAGTTATAGTTAATTGTGTATATTTCGAAGTATATAGGGATATTTTCAACCAAACTCCTAGGTATATCAACAAATAAAACACAAAGTAAATTAATGTTGTGTTAGAGCGAGACATCACTCTTGGACTAAACAGATTAATCAAATTGTCTACTGAGAACTGGTTTTGTCATATATGTATAGACAATAAAAAGTTAATAGGCCGCCATAGTATGGGTCACAATGCTGCATTCTTGCACTTTTGGATTTTGCTTATGCTTTCCACCAGATAGGGTAGAGTCACTGTATAGTCATCGAGCGATAAAGCCGTCACTAGTACTAGTTGTACGCGATTTATTGCTATTATTCTAGAAGTAGCACTTTAGTAAGAGCTTTTTTGACGAGACTTTCATTTGCAGAGAGCCGAAGTTACAGGGAGTAACTTGGGCTGCTTTTATTTAAGACTTCCTCCGCCCCGCAGCTTTACTCGTGTTTGTTGTTGTAAATATACAACAACATATAGTAAACTAGTAAAGTACAATTTTTTTTGACATGATAATGTCTTCGAGTCGATGAGTGTCGACTGCACGCGCGCAAAAGTATGACTAATTGTCACGTTCCTCCTGAGCCGCTTGTGTGAGCGAGAGCGCGAAACAAGCGGTAGAGAGCCACAATCGGCCTGAGCTTCGGCTTGTGACGCATATAATAATTTATAATAATAATTTCTTTATTTCTCTTCTCACAACTATCGATACATGGATTATTAAATTAATTCTTATCACAAAACAAAAACAAGACAGCAATACAGCAATTGTAAGAGGACAGGTGTCTCAATTAGACGTGAGTCTGTAGCTCAGATCACCTTTCATCAATGTTTTCTTTTGATGTTATCACGTAAAATTATCATCTGTAAATCGCCTTTCAGACATCTAATTTTTAGTATAGAACAGAGTATAAACAGTTTGATCTGCGTCGTGCTACAAACTGCCGTAGTAACGATCCAAGTGAAGGCAGAGCCGTCATCTCTTGCAGACTGAACGCGAATACAATTTCTAAGTAAAATGATAAATGTTGTTGTCTGTGAAGCTGTTTTTGTATTTGTTTAAAGTCTAAAGTACTTATTTTTGTAAGAAATGAAAATGGTATTATAAACTCAGTAAAATAAAGCTAATATGTCGTTAACTTCGTGAGATCCGCAAATTGTTATTCAGAGTCTCAGTGATCTTAGTGTCTTCTGTGCTTCGGGACTTCTGTGCTTGAGGTCTCGGATTCGATCTTGAGTTGGACCTAAAATTTGTATATCCTGCAAGTATTTGTTTTCGAGTTCGAGTGATTTCTATGCATAATGTACATGTATTTATCAAATAATTATAAACATATGTATTTCTATTAGTCGTCTAGTGCCCATTGTACAAGCTCTGCTTAGTTTGGGACTAGACGGCGTTGTGTGTTGAATGTCCGAAATATTAGTATTATAAATGTTCATAAAGTCTCCCGAACACAGGACGAATTCCTAAAGTAGGAGTTAGGTATTTAAGAAAACCACATTATTTTCTTCTAACATTTTAATCAAATTAATGATTACATTACATACTTATTAAGTACCTTTATTTATTTATATATCTTTATTGTATACATGCAAAATTACAAAGTTAAAACAGAGGATGAGTCAAGAGTCAAGTACCCTTATGTATTTTTCACAGAAAAGCTTATAAGATAATCAGTCTGGTCGTCTCCCAACTTGCGTCGTATGTGATGAAGGGTACTCCGTACTGTAACAAAATTAAATACATCAATACATATAACAAAATCGTAACTGGTCGCTGCCTGTACATCGGAGATATACAGGTGGTTATGAAAATACGACATTAATTTTAACTAGACCGACCTACACATGTTACAAATCCACCTACAAAATTTCAATAAAATTGGTTCAGCAGTTTAGCCATAGAACACTATTTTCCACTTTTGAAATTAACTACACGATGTTGGGTTAACGACCGATGTTAAACCAATAACGTAGGGCTGCCGTTGAGGATGCAAAGGCAAACCCAAACGAGTTAACTTAAACGTTTAATTGATTAATTAAGTATTACAATTAATTATTCCTAAGGCGTGACAGTCTGTTCGATGTCAGAACAAAAAGTGAATCTTTATAATCAAAATTATAATTGAATGAAATCGAACGATACAACGCAATCGGTGAATCACAAGTTAGTCCCCACGGTATGATAATTCTCGGTAGCGCTCCGCTCCGGTACCTTTTTTACGGCCGGAACCGCGGCCACTCAGGCTACTGACTAACTTAAATTACAAATGGTGCCCTTATTAGTTTTAATTTTTAAGATATTTAGTGCGTCTTTTTATTCATATATCTGTTTGGGGACGAATTAAACAATCCCAAAGTAAGTCAACATATTTAATTAGTCCACGGTCTCAGTGTCATTCCGTGTGGTGACGAATTAAGATTACCACCCCTATTCACCCTGTAGGTGTCGCAAGGGCTGAATTAGGGAGCAAACTACTTAGGATAACTGCACTACGATGAGAAAGAAAATTTAATACAGCTTCTATATCAGTCCTTCTGGCCAGCTTGGTATAGTAGGCCTAAACCTAGAGACCAGAAACCACAAAGAGAGGCCGGTGTCCAGGATAGGAACAGTCCTATCCTGGACACCGGCCTATCTTTGTGGTTTTTAACTATTTATTTATCTGTAACTATCCAAGATACAGATCTTGGATAGTTACAGATAAATAAATAGTTCGGTCATCTAACACACAACGCCATCTAGTCCCAAACTAAGCAGAGCTTGTATTATGGGTACTAGACAACTGATATATATATACATATATACTTTTTTTTGTAAATACAATCATATCATACATAGAAAACCCCGAAACTCCGAAACAAACATTTGTAGGTCATACAAACATTTGATCGGACCCGGGAATCTAATCCAAGACCTCAGGAACAGCATTCGCTTACGCCACCGCTGCGCCACCGCTGCCACCACAATCAATTGGCTGGTCTCCGTTGATACTGACCGTGGTACATCTGAGTACATCATTATCATCGTCTTTAAGGGAGTAAGCTGAAGTCTATGGTGCTCTACTTACTCATGGCTCTCGTCTTTTATTGACGTTTACGTGTTTGACGTCTCTCCAAAGTTGGACTGCAATAAATGATGGACGGCTGACGTTGATCTGGTGGCAATAAAACACAATATATATACTAATATTATTAATTCGAAAGTAACTGTGCCTGTCTGTATCTGTAATGCTGTCACCGATAAAACACTGAGGAAATTTAAATCAGTTTGGTTAGAGAGATAGATTAGACCTCGGAATAGTACATAGGCTACTTTTGTTCCGATAACGGACACACGATAGCGGAGTCGTGGGATAAAACTAGTATTACCTATATTAATATTATAAATTCCAAATCATCTGTTGGTCTTTGTCGTGACGTTTCCACATCACACATCGATTTCAATGTAACTTGGTATGGAACTTGAGTCTTAAGGAAGGACATAAGCTTTACCGCAATAAACGACTTACACGCGGGCGGAGCCATGGGCATAACCTATTGGTAAATGAATTAACAGTAGCGGGGGTCAGTAAATACAAAAAAAAAGCCTTTAATTTCTTGCCACAATATAAATTGACAACTCACAACATGCAGAATCCATTTTATCTATATATCTAATAACTATTGTACATAATTAATAAAATTTGAAGCGTGTGGCTATTCTGAAATGGCAATGGGCAGGTCACATAGCCTGTAAGTCTGGTTCGTGGTACAAAGACCGCTTAGAAAGGAGACCGTGGGGTTTTAAAAGACCAGTTGGCAGACCGCAGATGAGATGGAAAGATGACATCAGGAAGGTGGGAAGCCAAAATTGGATATAAACTGCCCAAAATAGAAAGAAGTGGAGGGGGTTGAAGGAGGCCTACACCAAATTCTGGGAGTGGTCCGGATGGCGTAAAAAAGCGGATCCCGGATCTCTCCCGTCTCAGGCGCAGATTGGCACACCGTGTGGTTTTAGTCGGTTCGATTCCGACACACCGCCCCGCCGCAAACTCCGGTGGGGTGAAGGCCCGAGGGGGTTTCCACACGTTAAAAAAAAGGCCTACACCAAATTAGTTGAAGAAGGCTTGAGATGATGATGAAGTTTTGATGAAGTTTTTATTGATAGTGAAATCCAAACAAATTTAAATAAGTATAGTTTTGTTGTGTGTCTTTTTCATTATTCTTTTTTTTTCGGCTGTCAATACGATATCATAAATTCTATCTCATCTTGAAGGCTAACAACAAAATGTCAATTACTCTCCCAACGGGTCCTGTTCGCTGCCTGTATCTTCTACAGCAGCGGTTAATTCCAAATTTTTTTAATCCTCTAAAAGATAAATGACATTAGTTTCATAAATATAAACATCTCAAAAAGCAGTAAGGTCGCGCTGATTTCAATGAATAAAAGTAAAAAATACCTTCGAAAATATTTATTTACCAATGAAAATTTAAATATTTTTAGTAAATTAATATATGTAACATACATGTTATTATAGTATATATGTATATCCAAGAGTGGTCACCATGCTCATAGCTCGTGCAGACAATGCACCAATGCAGCATGGTGACCTTACTATGGCAGCCTGTTGAGATACGTCTGGGTCTTTGAGCCTACAGTCTTGCACTTACAAAACTCGAATGTTATTACTTCAGGTTGGTCTTCTTGGCAGTACCGCCCCGGTAGACCCTCCCGTTCGTGCTGAACTTAGCATGGCTCTACTACCTTATAAAATAAATATATATACGACTGGTTATGACCGAAAGAGATTAGGTGAATGTGTGAAGGTGTGTCGCACCTCTCTCTATTCGTCAACTTCCGTTCGCCATGCTGATCACACATTTCGTAACGCTCTCGTCAGATTCACCTTACTCCCCCCAAAAAAAGTGTATGTATATACATACATATTTATATCAGTTGTCTAGTACCCATAGTATAAGCTCTACTTATTGGGACTAGATGGCGTTGTGTGTTAGATGGTCGAAAATATTTGTTTATAATATTTTTAATCAGTGTTCAATTCGTTTAAACCCTAGTCAGTATACTCACTGTTGTTCTTCGACGTCTGCCGGCTCTTGCTTGACCTCGGCGGGTGTTGGTTCCGTTAGAGATAACGACTGGTGAAGGACAGACATTTGCCTGCAAGGATTTAAACAGTTTAGTATCTATAATAAACTTAATAAATTAAAGTCACTTAGTATACACAACACATACTAATATTTTAATTTTTAAATAAGAATGTATCTCTATTTGGCTCTGTCAATTTGTCTGTTAAGTTTTCACACCTGAACCGTTACACCGTTTATGATGGTCCCTTATATAGTTATTTATGTTCTGGATCTCTTGAATTAACTGCAGTTAAGATATTTAGGGAAAACTAATGAATTTTTACCCAACTGTGAAAGGAGGGTTAATTTTTTCGACTGTATTAGAGCCTAGAAGGCTTGTCGTATTTTTATGTGAGTGGTATCAATAGATTTGTTTTAGTCATGTGAGTGACTCCGGTTACATCAAAATTAAAAATAACAAAATTAAGGATTTTTGGCGCCAAAAGTAATAAGTTCCAAATACATACAAGATGATTACGAATATTTAGATAAATAACACGTTTTGAATTAAAAAAAAATATTTACTAAAGATGACAGACATTGTCTCATTCGGGGTTGTTTTTAAAAATAATTTTACTTGTATTAATTATACATTACTTGTTTGTTTTTTTTCTGTTTTTATATGTGTTTTGCTAATTTCGGAAGGGGTCTTACAGATTTGGAAGTGGTTTAATTTCAATTGGTTAACAAAATTGTACCAGTTTAGAAAATCACCGCGCCAACCGACAAATACGCGGGCGGAGACATAAACAAAAGCTAGTTTAAAAATATAACTCACTCTCTTGAAGATGGTATTTGAAACAAGATCCTAGGGTTGGGTTTGCTGTAGTATTCCGCATTATCATCAATTTCCACTTTCAGGGTTTCTATTGAATTTTCTTCGGTGTTGACGGTACTAAAAAAAACAGTTTTTAGCTAGAGAGCTCTGAATTCGAAACCTTTAAATCTTCTGAAGTTCCTGTTACCTATAGTCGCTTAAATATAGCTTGTTCTCTGTGAAAGATGAGTGCGAATCCGACGAAGTAACTTTCAACAGGCGACTTTCTTTTGTATCGCCTATACTTTGATTCTATATTTTGACATATGAAGTGTAATAATACATCCATCTATAGTAATAAATGAAATTATTATTACATGCAAAAAAAGCTAATTTTTTGTCTGATTGTTCCGGCTAATTTCTGGAAAGGCTGGACGAAATTTGAAGGGGTTTTCACAGGCAGCTGATGATATGAGGAGTAATTAAATTACTCTTTTTTTAGAGTTGCTTTGCTCACGTTACCCGCGATTGTTATTATNACTGTTGTACCACCGCGGGGCTTAGCTATTTATATGATAATTCTTGTGTCAAGTTGCTGCTCACGTTGAACTCCGAAACTATAGAACCACCGTCCTGCACGTTATCTTTAAGAGCCACGTATTCTGGGCGCCAAGATACGAGGCTGAGCAGCGCCTTGGGGTACGACTACTCAAAGAAGAGGCACACCTTCTGCTAAGAAATAAGGAGACACAGATTCCATTCTTGAATCTCGCCGTAAAATTCTGCGAAACAGTTGTAGACAGAAACAAATAGGCAAGGTTTTAAACCAAAAAGAAACCTAAAATTTTTAAAGCCAAATTAAAAGTAAAAATGTGTACTCTAGGTACACAAAATTGCCGGTAAATTTAACAAAAACAAATAAACTATTTAACCGATTTCCATGTGCTTTTTATAAATGTGTTTTGATGACGTGGCTAAAATAGAATAGTTAACATCGCGCTTAGAACAAAAGGTCATTATAAATATTAAAAATTCAGCCCCAAAATGTACCTCGAAGGTCTAATGACACTTATGACACCTGTCACAGAGATCAAGATGTATTTGAAAGACAATAATAACTGTCAACTTGGCCGGATTTATCTGGTTCCTAAACTACACAGGGAGCTGATGATTTGTTAATGGGTGAAAGTTGTCTTCTAAACACTTACCTTTCTATAATATCAGGTTGAGCTTCATCTGCGCTTTCTCCACTCGACTCTTCTTCAATCGGACTAAACAGAAAGAAAACCATAGAGCATTTATCTATACTTGAAAAATCAATGGTAATAAAAACTTTAGAAGTTCTTTTTTTCAGAAATAGAGGGCAAACGAGCAGACGGTTTGCCTAATAGTAAGCCATTACCACCGCCCATGGACACCCGCAACACCAGAGGCGTCACAAATGAGTTACAAGCCGTTAGGGGATGGGGAAAAGGAATGGGGAGGGGGAGGGGTATGGGCTAGCGGTATTCTCACTCACTTGGTGAAACACAGAGCAAGCGCTGTTTCACACCGGTTTTCTGTGCAGCCGTGGTATCAGTCCGACCTTATTGCTAAAAGCAATCTCTTCCAGGCAATCTTGGGATGGACATATTGACAGGAGAAAGATATGAACGAAAAACACGGTAGTGTCGGTGTTTTAAAGCTAAGGTGGTACTAAATAATCAAATAAATATATTTATATATATACATATCTACAAGACACACTTGCATACAGATATACACAATAAATAAGTAGGGTTTAGTCATGTACAGCGATTGAGAGCAAAGACTACTTATGAACCTAATTAGTGATTTTTAACCATATTCCTGAATGCTATTAGTGTTTGGGCACGTCTAATGGATATCGGCAAGGAGTACAGCCTGTACCGTAAAATATTTGTCATAGAAAATGGTTGTGTAGCTAGTTCCAAAGATTCCGACGACCTTAAGGATCTTAGATGTGTGTCACCGAGAAATACAAAACGATCCTTTGAGGAAAGTGGAGTAAGTGGGTTGATAAAAACTGATACTATAAAGTATAGAAAGAATATGAGAATTTCGCAAATTGCACAAGAGCAATTTTTCAGACATATGACAATATTTGCGTAAACCAAATACAAATCTAAGACAGGCGTTTTGAAGGCACTGAAGTTTATCCAGCTGCTCCTCAGTTATATCAAGATAACTGATATAAGCATAATCAAGTCTAAGATGGAGCAGGGATTAAGCTAGCACAATTTAAGTAACTGAGGGTAGAAATTAGCAAAATTTTCTTTTACACTCCGTGCAAACTTACCTTATATTCTCATCATAGTAGTCATGAGACACTCTGGCGCGTTTGCTTGAGTCGTGTGAGGAATCGTCTGAGTCTTCTTCCTCCAAAACTGCTGTGACTACCTCTTCACTGATGCCAGTGGCTGCAGCAGTGCGACCCAGGATATTCTCCAATGGACTCAGGTCAAAACTGCCTCCAGTATAAGTTTTCAAGTTCTCGTACTCCGTTTGGAGGTAGTTGAACACACTCTTGATAATGATTTTGGCCTGGAGAAAAGAAGGGTGCTCTTAACAACACGGGTTTGGGCCGAGTAGCACCGAGTGTGTGTGTGTGTGTGTGTGTATGGTGTGTGTGTGTGGTGTGTGTGATGTTTGGAGTTATATCATGCTCGGCTCCTTTTGGTCTAAGCTTGATGTGTAAACAAATTCAGATTCCAAAATTGTTTAAATAGTATCGAAATTAATCGTGAACGAGAAGGTTACCCGAGATTCTATACAAATATTATAAATTTGAAAGTAACTCTGTTAGCTTTCACGACTAAACCACTGAACCGATTTGGAAGAAATTTACAATGAAGATTCTTGACGACATAGACCGCTATTTAAAGATATAATTGACAAAGCCGCGGGAAAATG
This sequence comes from Hyphantria cunea, assembly GCA_003709505.1. Lineage (NCBI taxonomy): Eukaryota > Metazoa > Arthropoda > Insecta > Lepidoptera > Erebidae > Hyphantria > Hyphantria cunea. The sequence continues at coordinate 537,253 of PKRV01001041.1, forward strand.
CTGGTGGTAGTTTAATCACCTCTGGCAATGGTCCTTTTCTTTTTTTCCTAGCAACTCTTTGTTGTGATGATGTTGTGCTCGTGGAAGCCTAGAACAAAAAAAACTTCTTTATGAATAGCTGTAACGATTCAATTCATTAATCGAACTTATAGAATTGAATGTTATACTCAAAGATGATTACTGTGGAGGAACGGGTAACATGTTCCTTCAACACAAAGAGAGGATCCTCCGACCAGGCAAGGTGATCATGCCTGGCGGGCCACGGCCCGACGATTGATGTTGATAAGTTGTATATATATTAATCGGCGCGAGAATTTCTATTGCGCGATTCAGGATTAGTAGTTTCTTAGTTTTCTTTGTTACTCCGTAGTTTGATGTTATCCACTTCTTCAACAAAAAATAGGTAAGCGTGATACTTGACAAATTAATTTTCTTTTTATCACCTTTGTTTTATCAGCGATCTTCATTTAGAAGTTTATATTGTGTATCTATTGTCACGCTTAGATTGTTAGTGTATCAGTTATCGCAAACCGGTTTAGTCCAGTTTCACCGCTTACGCGATAAGCGGTCAGAATTCACGCTTACACCCAGGAATGCTATTAACAGTAATAATGTTACGAGCGACTTTGTGACTTGATATCCCTTTCTATACCGTACGAGTTTCTTTCAATCGACGACCGACAACCATAAATAAACAGAACGTACATTTAAATATATGTTCATATGTTCAGACATTTTAACACGCAACGCCATCTCACGCGATGCTTTGCCCACGTTACCCGCGATTACTGTTGTACCACCGCGGGGCTTAGCTATTTATATGATAATTCTTGTGTCAAGTTGCTGCTCACGTTGAACTCCGAAACTATAGAACCACCGTCCTGCACGTTATCTTTAAGAGCCACGTATTCTGGGCGCCAAGATACGGCGAACTAAGCAGGGCTTGTACTATGGGTACTAAACATCTGATATTGATACCAATATACTTTTTTTTTAAATACATACATATTATACACAGAAAACACCCAAACTCCGAAACAAACATTTGCAGATCATACAAACATTTGGTCCGACTCAGGAATCAAACCTGAGACCTCTTGTACAGTAGTCGCATTCGCTACCACTGCGCTACAAAGGCAGTTATAAAAAAATGTTTTTAAATTAACAGTTATTAAAACCGTTGGTAAAGTTAAAATTCAATATACTTTTATTGGTTCAATTTAGATTCAACTTACAAGTTATGTACGAGGATAACACATGGATATTTAAAGAAATATAAGTTTCTTTCATAATAAACGGCTTTTGGGTATTGTCGCGGTATGAAATGACGTATTCATAAGTGTATATATACATTACGATTACGAATGCGAAAGAAAATACGGAATGCTTGGTAGAGAAGAGTGAGTTGCATTTGAATTGCATAGTACCTAAACTTTAAAATAGTTACGATTGTTAGAGATATAAGACATATTAAAGCTATTCTTTGTTTTCCTGGGAGTATCGAACACAGAATCCATGTCGGATAAACATATTTACGTGGTCCACACTGGTAGGAGAAGGGGTTTGGAGTATAATATTATCTTGAAAAGAAAAAAGTACTACAGTTGTCATTGTAAATTAAATAGTTGCCAAGTCTATTAACAAACATTTTGCGATCTAATCAAAATTTCATTAAAATTAAAAAGTGAAACCAAAAAAATATATATAAAAATATATATATCTGTCTTTATGTTAAATTAAATTTAACATAAAGACAGATATTATCAAACTACAATTTCATGATGGGCGCTAACAAACTACCGTAGTTATAAAAGGCACTGCAGTTCTTTTCAGACGTATGTATCCTTTCGATGAAGTATATTTATCTTCCTGCTTAAAATGAGCGGAACAAATAGTGCTACTTCTCGTAGGCATCCAGTCGCATTCACTTCTCTCCGCCTGAATTATGCTAACCCATTTCAGTCTCGTTGAATCGTCTCTTGGAAATCTGGAAAATATATAACAATATAAGTACACTGTATTTTTACCAAGATCCATTCTAAAACTATTAATGCTAATTAATATAACCATTATATTAGCCAAAAAACAATGGCAACTAAACAGTGAACATGATAGTAGTGGGAGAGCCACGCTTCGGCATGCATGGGCCGGCTCGACCGGAGTGATACCACGGCCTCACAGAAAACCGGTGTGAAACACTGCCTGCGCTGTGTTTTACCGAGTGAGTGAAGATACCGGAGGCCCATAATCCAACCCTTCCCCTCTTCCCCCTTCCTAACCCTCAAGGCCGGTAACGCATTTGTGACGCCTCTGGTGTTACGGGTGTCCATGGGCGGCGGTAATCGCTTACCATGAGGCGATGCGTCTGCTCGTTTCCCCCCTATTCTATAAAAAAAGAAAAATAAGCATATCTATGAATAAAAAAATTAAGATCCAGTCAATCGGTATGGGAGGCCGCTGACGCTATGCATTGTGCCTACGATATCCCTTCTGTTTGATTAATCTATGACGCATGCAAGGCGCCAGTTATTTGTCCTTGTCGCACCACAGTTACAAACATATTCTCTGTCTTTTTTTAACGGGTCCTTGATAATACAGTATTTCAGTAATTTGGAAACAAAACCATGACAAAATAATAAATATTACGTACTTATTATAAAAACTTACGCGTGGTATGTAACTCCTTCGTTTTTATTTGCCTTTGAACCATAGTTTTTGCACCTTCTTAACACACAACTCGGCATTTTGGTAATACTATTTACAGTTCACGGTACTTTGACAGCGTGCTTATTCACGGGCTTCTATTATCCGACTAAATGAAATCGCAACAAATGTCCACATCGGTCTGCAACAATTAGCGCGCGATAGTGCAATATCAACCTTTTGTTTAATCTTATCACGTATAAAATAGAAGCTAAATGTTGTCAGTAATATCTATTTAGCAACATTTGTTCACTAAAAAACCGAAATAAAAGTTTTAAGACAGTTTTAAGGTCAACCTAATTACCACCAAGGCACCTTATAATAAAGTCACAAAAAAGGAATAAGCAATTAATAGGGTAGTTGTCTGTCTGTCTCCTTCATTAAAACGAATATAGCAAAACATTTCGAAAATCATGATTACTACAGCTTTTGAATTCTATTACAAATTTTATTTATTTATCTTTATTGCACACACTTAACAGAAAGAAAATAAAAACAATGAATTGCAACACTTTTTTTTAATCAAATACAAATTTAAATATATTGCTCAATTGAGGAGTCTAAAACAGTGACGTCACAAGTCAGTTCTTAGTACATTTTTCTTCTTCTTCTTTTGATGATATGGCAATCAGCTATTTCTGCCAATGTCAAGTATTTCAAGTCTTCGAGTCTTCAAGTCTTCGTCGTGATGGAATCAATAATAAAAAATATTAAAATATGGATGACATGAAATGGGGGACAGTCTTTCGCAAAAACAAAAAACTATCTCCCTAGTACATTTTTCATACAAAGTGGTCGTTTTGACAGGTGATAAAAAGTAACTGATTTGACTAAGATGTCAACTACCATATTACTGCTGTAATTTGGAAATGATTCATACATTATGTAAAATAATTTAGTGTGAAATCAACTTTAATACTAACGAAATAAAGTACTTTTTCTTGTTAACATCTTGCCAGCTACATCTTTTTATATCGGTTCTATCAGCTTCTTCGAATTTTACTACAGGAAATATGGAGTCGCGTTGAAAACCTAAATAATTTATGACAAGATCGTAAGTTTATTAAAAAAAATAGGTTTTTGATATCTATGTTTGTCAGTATATATACGTATTATATTGTATATATATTGTTTATTTACTTTTAAAGTGTTCTTGTGTGTCAAAATGTAACAAACTGCAAGTACGCTTTTTGTTTTTTAACTGCATGTTGTGTTGGGCAAGGTCTATCAGATGGATATCACAAATAAAATAATACTAAATTCCACATCCGTACATTCATCTTGACAATTTTTATATTACAAGAACAGTTCAGTGCAATTAATAAATTAAAATGTTTAAGTGCAACGATTCTATATTAACCCTGAATCAATATCCTGAGAACCTGAATTAATTTCCTTGAAATTAGTTGATTTTGTTGTAAAATTGCTGTTTTGATTTGTTTATGTTACCTTCCGATTTTTTTACATATATGTAACCATACGTTAATCAATTTTTCCACTACTGATCTGGGGAATGTTATTTCGTGATTGTGTTCTTCTCCCTCAGGAAACACACTCTTAAGTAGGAAACCGATAAAAAATACATTTCGATTGTGTATTACCTAATTTAGGAACTGCTGTTTTAGTCAATCGACGTCGATTAGTATTTCCAAATATGTATATCTGATTTATCAAAGTAATCCGAACATGTAACCGAATTCTTAGCTAGCTTATACAAGTCATCTTTTCTTTCTCTAACGACCATCGAGACCCATTCTGCACACATAAACGGATTGCTAGGGAAGCTAAAATAATAATAAATAAATATTTTCGGACATTTTATCACACAACGCCATCTATTCCCAAACTAAGCGGAGCTTGTACTATGACTACTAGACAACTGATATAAATACATATATAAATCAAACTAAGTAGGTACCTAATGAGAATACGAAAAAAAGATATAAAGTTAAAGATATAAAGTTATGCTCATAAAATACTACTATACAAATCTACTCAATGCATCTATTGTTCCATTTTACAAAGTTTTACAAAGGCATTTGTTGGAAAAACAATAAAACTGTAGGGTTTGATTTAAAGTCGGTAATTTTGTTCATTATTGAGCATTATTGAGCTTGACCCCTTGACAAGGAGGCAGAGCTAGTCGCGTCGACTACGTGCTTAGTTCATTTTTAAAAACAAACAAAAATAATAATTGGAATTTCATTATTTTCCTTATATAAATATAATCAATAAATTAAAATAAAAAATCTTCTCTAAATTGGCACAAAAATCTCAGGTTTCACTCTGTAATCAAATATATTTAGTAAAATATATTTACTAAAAGTATTTTCTGCCCAGGAAAGACATACAATCGTTGAATGGTCCCCAATATAATTAACTTTTTTCACGCTGTGCACATTTCTAGCGCTGGGTTTGTTTGTGTGGCGATTTAAGTTACTCAACATGTCCATAATACCCAAAAGGTATTTAATCTTTGTCGTAAGGGAATTTGGAAATAATTTTTACTCAAGTGAAACAAGCCGATGAGGAAGTCACGATGTCAAACACTTCTATTATTCAACCACGCCTCAATCTGAGCAGCTTGTCAACAATATAATAATGTCAATTTGCAACAACAGAAAACCATAAAACGAAGTTAAAATTATGTATTTTTATAAATTTTAACACATAATGAAGATAAACAAATGAAATATATATAAATGTGTATAAAAATCACGTTGTATAACGTGTTAAATGTCTCTGCATAAAAGAATATTTTGATCGGATCTATGAGCGCCGGTCGGCAACGATCGGTCATGTTCGGTGTCAGTGGTGAGCGCGTTTTGGTAGGGTAGTAGATTGACTTCAGGGGTTTCCTTCCTAGGGTGTAACCGGTTTCCCAGCTCCTAGTACCCGCGATGGCGTGCGGTTTTAGTCGGTTCGAGTCCGACATGTCCAGTCCAGTGACCAGGAGGTGGTATCCGAGGGGATTTCCGGGAGAGAAAAAAAAGGGTAGTAGATTAACATAAATATCAACCCCCCTATGAATACCGACTACCCTCTCTAATCTATAATTAATTGTGCATGTCCCTGTTGAGTTCTAGAACATTGTTTATATTGTTTTATATGATGAAGTATTTGAGATTTAAATATGTTTTGGTGATGATACTGATGCACGGAAAAACTCGAATGAGTTTATGTGACATCTTACATGTAAGGTAGTGGGAACTCTATATTGTTTCAATAAATGAAATATAAAAAAAATATATAAATACTTACGTACTTAGACGAGCTTTATTATACAGGTAGAACCTTTTTACAGCTTTTTTTAACACCTGCGCATGCAACCGTCCGCTTGCGTGGCAATGAGCGCCCCCTCTTTTCTTTACTGTGGATAAATCCCCTCGGTTGCCACCGACTGGTGTCGGACTCGAACCGACTAAAACCGTACGCCGTTTCGGGTACTAGAAGCCGGTTAACCAGTTGCACACTAGAAAGGAAAACCTTGGAACCCTGACGTACCTTGAGCCACCTACGGTTTGTAGGTGGCCGCCTCATAACTAAGCATGTCCCCGGATTGTTCATTTGAAACTACCTAGCCGTACATAAATCTAACACTTACTGTTTTAGAGAAATTATAAATTTTGTGACCACTAGTAGGTTAAAATATAACTTATACTACATGTACTTACCAAAAGTAATCCACTCCGGCCGTTAAATTGCTTTTTCGGGCATTATTTTTACAACTTTTGAATACACATTGCGGCATTATTAAACGTGTTGACATTGGCTGTGATTCAGGTGAACTAAATAATATAATAGCGCTTGTCTTAATTGCGCTGTTATCTGCCGAGATGTATTTTTGCGATGCGATATCTAGTTGTATTGTAGAACGAAACGCGAGCCGCGAACGCTGCGGAACCAGACGTCGTGCTTGAACCACGCATGGGTGTGAGAGGGACGCAGTATGAACACTCATTCACGAATCGTATGCCAGTCAAAACAATATGGCGATTGAAATTCTTGTAAACTTCAAAATAATTTTAATTTTGAATCACTTGAGGCGCTCATAGCCCAGTTGCACTCGGTGATTAGAAACAATTACCGAGGGTAAGCAACGACGGCGCGGTCAGTACCTGGACGGGTCTCCGTAATCCGGACGTCACATTAAGCAGTAGGTCCCGGTTGTTATAATAGGATAGAAGTCGTGAAGCTTAGTTGGAGGCCTTTGGGCGGCTTAAAAACGTATAGCCTTAACCCTCTCCTGAGAGGAGACCCGAGCTCAGCAGTGGGACATTATCGGGTTGTTGATTGGGTGATTGAATCACTTACGAAGAAGCAATGCAGGCATCATTAGGTACTATGAATAAAGAAAAACTGCATACTACGCACTTCAGACAAGCGCTCTTATATTATTTAGTTCAATCACAGCCAATATCAACGCATTTAATAATGCCGCAATGTGTAATCAAAAGTTGTAAAAATAATGCTCGAAATATACATTTTTTCGTTTTGTTAGAACTGCACAATTCCTTATATTTTTTCAATTACGATTACATATTTATTGTAATAATGACCAATACGAGTAATTTTACAATTTGCTTTCACAAATAAACCATGGTAAAAATTATAAAAAAAAAAAAAAAAACAACAACCCACAATGTCCCACTGCTGGGCTCGGGTCTCCTCTCGGGAGAGGATTAAGGCCATACGTCCCCACGCTGGCCAAGTGCGGGTTGGGGACTGGCAAGAATACGTTGTGGCTACGTAAATCTTGCCGTTGGATGTTTTTAAGCCGCCCGAAGGTCTCCAACTAAGCTTCACGACTGTTATNGGAGAGGATTAAGGCCATACGTCCCCACGCTGGCCAAGTGCGGGTTGGGGACTGGCAAGAATACGTTGTGGCTACGTAAATCTTGCCGTTGGATGTTTTTAAGCCGCCCGAAGGTCTCCAACTAAGCTTCACGACTGTTATTGTATGATAACAACCGGGACCGATTGCTTAACGTGACCTCCGAATCACGGAGACGCTCATGGTAACATGCCATCAGCGGTCACTCATCCAGGTACTGACCGCGCCGTCGTTGTTTGACTTCGGTATTGTTTCTTATCACCGAGTGCAACTGGGCTTTGAGCTCTGTTAAGTAATTTTACGATAATTCTTAGTCTTTAGTAGTTAGTAGTTCAGTAATTAGTTTTGATCATATCTTTCAAAACGAAACTGCAACGATATGACTATGAATTTCTTTACAAATTACTTACCTGCATTTCTAGGCCATTAGAAATACGAACTCCTGGCAACACTTTTCCAGAACCTCTTTTGTGATATTGAGATAAAATTGTGTTTTAGTAATTTAAAGCCGGTAAACGTCAACAAATTAGTATTATTTTTTTATTTTCACTATCCAAAATTAAATTATTTTTCCGGGTCTACCGAAGCTCTACAATAAATCTTTTGACAGTTTGTCTTACAAAATTGTGGTCACACCATAGAGCCGCTAATCAAAAGTTGAAGTTTTTTAAGTAACGTATAAAATTAAACTTTTGAGTGTTCGTACGTGTTAAATGTTATTCCTTGAGACTTTTTGTTTAGTTTTTACATCATTTAATTGCTCAAGACGTCATTTTGTAGATAAAACTTACTGCACGTTAACTTGTACAATACTAACGAAAAGTAGCCTAGTTTCTTGGCATGTAACGCGTGTTTACTTGGAAATACCCGAGTGTTTTTACTTCAACAGGAACAAAGGCCGTGCGTTAAACTACCTTTTATTATTTAACTCGAGACTATCGAATACAGTTTTAGTTAGTTATCTACTAATATTTAGGGCACGTTTCATACATGCTATTTAAATCAAAATAAATTTGGACTTCATCCGCCAGATAACTACAGATTTTGGTTTTAGAAATGTCAGATATAATCATTTAACTACTTCAAGACAAATATATCGTAAAAATATACTATATCAAGAACAAGAACCTTAACGGGTTGGGTGCTGTATATTTTATCTTACATCAAATGGTTTTTTAGCTGAAATAGCTTTGTTATTGGTATTGCTGATTCTTTTGTCAAACTAAAAGTAGTAAATATTTATTTAAATAAACTTAAATCACCAAAATGTATACACATGCTTAATTGGATAGTTCCTTTTTTGTAAGGATGAGATATGTGTAGAAGAAAATGAAAAGAAAACTGGTTTAGTTATTTTTTCTTACTAGGAAGTTGAGACGGGCTTACATCAAAGAAGGTTTTCAGTAACTTAGAAAATATTAATGAAAATAAACATGGTGGTACCAAGTTTGCCTGGTCTGCTAGTCTTTGTTATAAGTTTTATCCCTTCATTTCAAACGAAAAGAAATCCTAGTGAATTCAGAATTATTAAATTGAATTTCTTTAGTTACAGTTAAATGTCACACACAATGTTCAGCAAGTACGCTCAAGAATCAAAAATAAATATACAAGAATCTCAAGGACCTCATGAACTTTGGCAACAAAATACATCAGTGTGAGTTATGATTTCGAATATGGAATGCCAGCATCTCTATTTAGTCTATGGTTGTGGTAAAAGCTGACTAATGGAGCAACCAATGTATTAAAATAGTGTTGTAAAGCAAAGGAATACTTGAAACTAACATCTGGCTAACTCGTATTACCATTGAGACATAGTACACCATACCCTCCTATCTTAGAAAAGCCCTATGTCCAGCTGTGAACTATTATACTATTAACGATGACAATGATTATTAAATATTCATATTTTATATACTATTCATTAATTTAAAAGTGTTAAACTTAATTTTACCCAACTTCAAAACGAGGGTAATATTTTTCAATTGTATGCATGTGTATTTCTTTAGCACGCCCCAGAGCCTAAACGCCTTGTCATATTTTTATGTGAGTGGTGTCAATAGATTCGTCTTAGTCATGAAGACATTGGGTTCATTTAAATTTATAAAAATAATATACACAGTTATTTTCTTTTTAAATAATTCATTAATTGTTTCATATTGGATTGAGGATGTAATGAATACATAATAAATGTATATTTTACTTAACAGGAAGCCAGATGAAACTAAAATAATAGACCGGTTAAAGTTTGAGAATGACACGGATGAGTATGAATTTAATACAGAGAGGAAATTAATCTTGTGCGATATTGATCCTACGTCATACAGGTAAGATTGTTATAATCAAATCAAATTTCAATTCAATATTGTGTTATTATACAAGGTGTAAAAAAAAAATTACCGAAAACTTGGGGGTTGCAATCAGACCATGATAGCAAAAAGAAAACTCAAAAACTGAGTTGCCCTATCTAAATTTTTATAGAACAACATAATAGGACCCTAACTACCTAATTATCTCATTTAGAAAACCAAAAAACAATTGAAATCTATAAAGCTGTAATGTATACTGAAACAACATTTAGGATCAGCTGAAGAACGGCCGTCGATGCCTACAAAGTTAACGTACTATGCACCACATGGTTTCATCATCATCATCAGCCTATCGCAGCCCACTGCTAGACATAGGCCTCTCTAATTCACGCCACTTAGTTCGATCTATGGCTTCTCGCATCCAGCTCCTGCCAGCTGTCCCGCGCAAATCATCGCTCCACTTGGCCTGTGGAGGTCCTACACTACGTTTGCCGAGACGCGGTCTCCACTCAAGAACTCGTTTACCCCAACGGTTATCGGTTCTTCGGCAAATGTGGCCAGCCCACTGCCACTTCAGCTTGCTAATCCTGTGGGCTACGTCGATGACCCTGGTTCTGGTTCATGGTTTAACGTACTAAAATAAAGTGGTTACCTACTCACTTGAGAACTCAACAAAACTTTAAACAAAATCTCTCACTAATCTACCTTTCTGGTGGATTATCAACCAACGCTAAATAATAATGAATAGATAGATACCTCTTGTATTTTTTTTTGCGTTCGTAAAGCTAAATCATTGCTATTAATCTTTGAAAAAATCAAACCAAACTTAAACGCTGTCGCAAGAGGCAAGAGTATGGCTGCGTTTCCACCAGCCAAGAGCAGACCCATTAAGGACTGCATTTAACTCGCAAGAGTATACTTCATTTAATTTTGTCTTCTCACCAATAAATAGTTGATTTAAATTCGAGTACAACATTTATCCTGCGCCGGGAATCGCACCTATAGCATGTACGTCTGAAGTCTTAAGCCTAGACGAGTGCCGCGACCGCCGCGCCGCCGTCCTATCGACGAAGAGAACATTAAAAACAACGCACACTAACATTCATTTCGTACCTGTCTTATAAAATTTCTAATACAAAACACGCCATCTATCTCGGATCGCGTTCATCAGTCTACAGTCAGACGAGCTCGGCTGTGCCATGAACGAGAAGCAGCTCAGTTGAGTACCAACTATCAACTCATTACTTACTTGTGTTAGGCATTAACAATCTTTTAAGGCTCATTTACATTTTTCGATAAATCAATCGTAATACAGTAGCCGGGGAGTCCCCGAATACTTCCTATCAACTAATGAATCGGCATGCGGGTATTCCCCGCACGCGGCTTACCAACTAATAACAAACAAAATTGTTATACATAAGCATTTTGGTAATTACGCTTGCTCGCAATACATTGCTGGTTATCAAATTGAATGAAAATCTTGACACATTGTTTTCTCCGGGTAAAAGATCAGGTGATATATTTTTTAATGGCTTTTGGGGTGCTGAATCAGCCCCTTACGTTTTCGGTAGTCGTCTTTTTACACCCTTATGGAGCAATGAGGTGAAGCTAGGATAAATGGTTTACTTGACGCTGAGTGATTACAACAACATGGTATGGTTTACTGTTTCTTTTATGAGATAGTGGGCAACCGAGCAGAGGTATCGCCTGATAGTAAACGACTGCCGCCGCTCATGGATACCCACAATACCGTCACAAATGCCTTGCCGGCCTTTTAAGGATTATCAACCAACCAACCAAAAGATTTTAAGGAGGAGTATGCTCTTTTCCTGAAGTTTTGAAGGTTGCTTTGGTCATACATGTGTTTTAATTACTTTTGAGACTCTGAGGCAGGAGATTCAGCTGCAATACTCAGGGATTCTTCTAGACCCATGATGCTACTTGGTGCTTTTTATAAATGTTTTTTGAACAATTTACTTATTCTATTTTCAGGCCTGTGAAAGTAGAACCAAGTTATGAGGGTATACCCGAAGATGAGCAAGGAGATAGCGAGTAAGTATGATGATAACAGAGATAAGCAGTCAAGTGCTGCATATCCGAATCCGTGTCCGCAAATATCCGATATCATATCCGCAAATATCTGTATCTATAAAAAACTGAATTTAGAAGATGTATTCTTATTGTGTCAGGTTTCGTGACTGCCTCGTTGGTCTAGTGTCTAGTCTCTAGTCTAAGCGTAAGCAACTGCATATCAAGAGGTCTCGGGTTCGATTCCCGGCTCGGATTGCTGCTGGGCTTTTCTTACAAGAAATTCTTAATAGCAGCCCGGAGGGTGATAGATGGCGGTGTTTTCCGCCCGTGTGGAAACACGTTAGCACCCGGAAAGCACGTTAAGCCATCGGTCCCGGCTGTCGTGAACAACTATGGCAATCGTTATTGGGGAGCCAGTTCCCGTTAATAAACGGACAACTTTTTTTTCCCCCTCTGGCCTTCGCCCCACCGGGGATTGCGACGGGGTTGTGTGTCGGAATCGAACCGACTAAAACCACACGGTGTGACACTCTGCGCCTGAGACAGTAGGGATCCGGGAACCGCTTTCTTACGTCATCCGGACCCCTCCCGGCGTCTGCCCGCACTGAAGCGGGCAACGTCTGATGGTAAAAATCTCTTAATTTAGGCGACGTACGGTACACGCGTAACGTCGCCCCGTCGCGGTTGGCCTGTGAAGCAGATGGAGGGATCCGCGGCCACACTCAGGGCGGCATGAGGCGCTGGTAGGCGCGCCTCCGCCAGCCGGTTCGCCGGCGGCGGATCGGGTCCGAGAGGAGGTCTTCCTCCCAGGCCTTCTTCGCCGCCTCGTTCTGCGAGATGACTTCCTCGCAGAAGGTAGCGACCGCGGTAAATGTTGTATCGCTACCGGCCATGGACCGTACGACGGCCGGTAGCAACAGGTCTCCTCCTATGACTGGCGGGGCACACCGCCAGCGTGTGCTGGGCCGAGTCCTCACTCCAGTCGCAGTGGTGGCAGGCGGGCCTCAATTCCCTCCTGGCGACCGAGTGCAGGTACTTCCCGAAGCAACCGTGCCCGGAAAGCACCTGCGTCAGTCGTAAGGAACGGGTCCCGTGCTGCCGCCCTGCCCACTCGAGGATGACCGGCTGGAGAGCCTACACGGTGGCGAAGCCAGCACGTGGAGCCTCCAGCCGGGAAGACCAACGAGCCATCGTGGCTCGTTGGTCTTAGCGCCACTCGCGTACCTCTTGGGGCGAAGGGCGCATGCCACTCTCCGCCCGGAATTCAGCCACCCGTCGATAAACTTCGGCGAGCACTTCCGCCTCCAAATCCCACGGGGGTGTACCGGCCAAGGCGCACGCCGCCTCGGTCGACACCGTGCGGTATCCGCGTATGGCTCTGACCGCCAATACCNACACGGTGGCGAAGCCAGCACGTGGAGCCTCCAGCCGGGAAGACCAACGAACCATAGTGGCACGACGGGCGGCTTCACGCCACTCGCGTACCTCTTCGGGCGGAGGGCGCATGCCACTCTCCGCCCGGAATTCAGCCACCCGTCGATAAACTTCGGCGAGCACTTCCGCCTCCAAATCCCACGGGGGTGTACCGGCCAAGGCGCACGCCGCCTCGGTCGACACCGTGCGGTATCCGCGTATGGCTCTGACCGCCAATACCCTCTGAGGCCGCCAGAGGCGCGCCTTATTCTGGGCGGTCAAATATACGGACAACTAGTTCAACCTTCGATTTCAGTACATCCTTAGGGTTCCGAAATTCCGATGACTTCACTCCGTGTAAAAACTGATATTCAGGTAAAACCGGTTGAACTAGTAGCCGACCCCAAATAATCTAGAATTATATAATCTAGAATCTAGAAATAAAGGCTACGAAGATGATTCTTATTGTGTCATGTTTTTATATGAAAATAAATTTAAGCAGGTCTTTCATAAATGTATTTTAAATTTACAGAATGCAAGATAGAACCATTATAGACAGGTTAAAGTTTGAGAACGACACAGATGAGTATGGAATTGATGCTGCGAGGAGAACAATCTCGTTCGATATAGGTCCTACGTCATGCGGGTAAGACTGTTATTCTTTCGTACGTGACGAGTCCTGTAGCAGGACACGTCAATAATCGCGCAACGTGATGCATCCTGTCACAGGACGCGGCACAGATGTTTGTTTAAATGCCTATTAAATTGCGTCCTAAAGCTCTATCCCTTTCCCACGTATTACGAATTGTTCACGAAAGAACAGGGTCTCCTCTCACATAGAATTTGGGAAGTCTGTGGTACAAAAAAGTTGACTTTTTTNTGAGTTCGCCATGGATCGTTTCGACACTAAACTATTTATTGATGAGGTGGAGAAGAGACCTGCAATATGGAACATTCAGTGTGATGATTACTCAAATAAAAGTATCAAGAACCGAGCTTGGCAAGAGTTGGTGGAGATATTTGGAAATTGCGAAGACACGGTGGAAAAAAAGAATATTTTAAGTAAGTAGGTTCATTCACCAAAAAGTAATTGACAGAATTATGTTATAACTATCGTTATGAAGCGTATATTATACTCTCCGTATACTTTAGGTACTTAAATAAATATAAACAAACTTCTATCGAGCATTTTTCAAATGAAGGTCACAACGGTATTACCATATTTCGTTTGTTTACATTTAGTTATGTACCTAAACATTACAAGTACGGTATGTTAGTTGCAGCTATATCTTTGTGTCTTGCCATGGAACACGCCCATCGTTCACAAAGTAATGAGTGAATTTATCTCTGATATTCAAAGATGACGGTGTCCCTCTTCCCACATGCAAGGTATTGAGATTAGTCATGGGTGCATTATAATAAGTATCTTTAAATTTTAGACCATCTCTAGTCCGCACATAGTTATGTAGAACACAAGAAGCTTTTATTATGTCTTCGGCAAAATCTATGTTTACATTTATAGGCCTATGAAAGATGCGCCATTTGTTCGCCAAAATACCAAAAGTGCACTAAATATTACGTCGGGCTCTCGATAACCTATAGTTAAAAATCCTTTTTTCATATGGTAAACATTTGCCTGAATATGGGCGCATTAAAATTTCTGCCAAGCCGAAGGCTTCATCTCCAACTATAACATAAGGCATTGGTGTTAGGTTTACATTAGAGTTGCCTTTTGAAAAAAAAAAACTTGCACAATAGAAGAAGCAATTATATGCACGAGCTGCATATGGAGCAAATAATTTGAAACTTTCTTTTTTGTGAAATAATATATGGGGGCCCAAATTTTTTTCTGAAACTATGAGCAGAAATAATTTTACCGAAATTCTTAGATTTATTCTTTTTGATAAAAAAAAGTCAGCGGAGTGAACGTTTGAAAGCAGATAAATTTGCTATGGTATCCACGATTTGGAATATTTTCATTGAGAACAGCCAAAACTGTTACAAACCGGGTGGTAATATTACTATAGATGAACAGCTATTTCCGACTAAAGTACGATGTAGATTTACGCAATACATGCCTAACAAGCCGGATAAATTTGGAATCAAATTTTGGTTAGCATCGGACGTCGATAGCAAATATGTCATAAATGCATTTCCATATCTAGGAAAAGATGAAAATAGACCCTCTTCAGTACAACTCTCTGAATATGTTGTACTCAAGCTGATCGAGCCATTTACGGGTTGCGGAAGAACTGTGACCACAGACAACTTCTTCACAAGTAAATCCCTAGCCATACAACTTCTAGCAAAAATAACTACCCTAGTTGGAACCATTCGCTCAAACAAAAGGGAGCTACCACGAATTGCAAAGCAAAAGATGACATGGCAAGATTTTCTTCGAAAATTTTTACTTCTGATAATTGTACTCTTACAATTTATAAAAGCAAGCCAAATAAAAAGGTACTTTTAGTCAAAAAATTTGATATCATACATTCTTAATTTGGGATATAACGTTACGAACTGACCATGTACTAGTCGGTCACGTAATATTGGATGCACCCAATACCGCCTGTTTCTTTTCTTTTTTTTTAAGGAGCAACCACAGTAAACACACTTCTTCGTCGACCTCCATTTTGAAACTGACGCTAACCCGCATGAAATAGCATTCTAACCGCGCGTGCCTGAATAGCATCACAATTTTGCGGTTTCAAACCACGCGATTCGTAAACGAACGATTCCCGCATGTCTGAACGCAGGCCTAATCTAATCATTAGAGAGACCAACTTATATGCATGGCAGGTTATCTCACAATTCTCAGACCCTGATCTTGATGTCGAGATTCCAAAGTACTTGGAATCCTCGAACGCGATCACGGTCGAGGAGCTGTATAGATACTTTGCCGTGGTAATGTTGATGTCTTTCTGCTACCGCTCCAATATTCGCGAATACTGGGAGACGGGAATAATGAGCATGCCCGAGTTCCGTGAGGTCATGGGGCGGAATAGGTTCCAACTGATCAGCAAATTTTTGCATTTTACTTCCAATGAAAATTTGCTGGCCAGTGGACACCTCCGAAAAATTGCAAAAGTTGCAACAGTTGTGACACATTGCATACAAAAATTCAAAGACCTATACACTCCTGCACAACATCTGAGCTTAGACGAGTCCTTGCTGTTATAGAAAGGCCGTCTAAGCTGGAAGCAGTGTATTAGGTCTAAAGCTGCACGCTTCGGCATCAAATCCTTTGAACTTTGCGAGGCGGAGACTGGATACCTCCTCCAATACCGTCTGTACACGGGAAAGAGTACAGACCAATATCCAGGACCCATAAATGGGTTCCAACACCATACAGCCAAGATTGTCTTGGATCTCATCGATGGGTATTTAGATCTGTATTTTGAGGTTAGAAAGGCGTAGAAAGGAAGAAAAATGGCGTCTCATGAGAATTTTAGCGCAGAAGAAGATGAAATATTAATTACATTGGTGTCTCAGTACCCATTGCTTTATGATTTAAGCGAGGAAGATTATAAGACTACCAGAAAGAGACACAAAACGTGGTCTGAAATTAAATAAAATAAAAAGGGTAAGTTTTTATTAATCAGTTTCACTTTATTTTTTTAACAATAGTTGTTTTGCCAGGATACTTGACCGATTTGGGAGTTAAAGAACAGTTTTAATTCGTTTCTGACATGAATACCATTGTGTAAGGTACTTGTGGTAGCTGTCAAATAAATCATGTTATCGGTCGGATTTTGGTTTTCATCGCGAATGTAGTACGGTCTGTTATTAATTTCCAAATAACCATCTCGTAACAAATTATGAAAACAACACGCCACTAATATAAAGTCTGTGCAAGTATCCGGTGTAATCGCTATTGGTGTATAAAATACTCTGAACACTTGGCTCAGGAGCCCGAATGCGTTTTCTACCACGCGACGAGCGCGACATAATCTATAGTTAAAAACCTCCTTTTGGCGATCAAGTCCGGATCTTCTGGAATAAGGTTTCATCATGTTCTTGTCTAAAGGGAATGCCTCATCTCCTATTAAAAAATGAGGCAAATTGATGTTGGTTCCCGGTAAAACCTTAGATTCTGGAATATTGAAATCGTTTCTTGCCATCTTTTTTCCAATCAGGGACTTCCTAAATATGTTGCTGTCGCCTTCTTTTTCATAGGAACCAGCGTCAACAGCTACAAACTTGTAGTCTGCGTCAACCAAGGCCAGCATCACAATAGAAAAATAGTCTTTATAATTAAAAAAGGGAGCCACTATGCTGTGGTGCTTTTATACGAACATGTTTACCATCTATGCTAGATACACAGTTTGGCATATTCCATTTCTCCCACATTATTTTTTCAATTCGTTTGAAATCCTCTGTTGTTGAAGGTGGCATTGCGATTGGTATTAATGTTTGCCTGAGCTACCTCAGGACTTTTCGTATGATTGCTGAAATATAAGAATCTGATATCCGATAGGCAAATGATAGGGATTTATACGTCTCTCCTGTTGCAATGAATCTGGAAAAGAAAAAAATAATACAATTTCAATTTTCTTGCAGGTGATAGCTGCAAAAAGCACTGGAAAAACCTAAAAGACACATATTTACGTCAGAAACGCAAAAACAAGAGTGGGACTGGGTCTGCAGCACCTAAAAATCCAAGATCTAAATTTAACACTTTTGTTAAGTTGTTTTCCTTTTTGGAATCGGTACCAAACGAACGATCGAGTATTTGCACCATTGATCCCCCTGACATCACTACACAAGAGACTCAAAGTAGTCAATCGTCGACCCAAGATAGATCCCCTTTACAAACGGAAACGAACTTAACCGATGATTCGTCAGTATCCCTAACATAAGTTTCACAAACATCATCACCAGCCTCATCATCAAACTTTCCATCTTTTCCAAAGAGTAACAAAAAACGTACAAAGAAAGATGATATTTTAACGTACCTGCAGAAGAGAAAGAGAAGTATCTCGCCAAAAATTTTTAGAAAATTTAAGAAATAATGATGTTGACGATTTGACTTTTTCCGAACACGTTAAATCAGTTTTCAGAAAACTGAAACCTTTACGGAAAATACAGGCTAAAAAAGCGATATTTGATGTTCTCATGACATATGAGACATTAGATATTGAGGCAGCAGATATAGAAAGTAATCGCCCAAATACATCAAGCTCATGTGTTTCATCAAATATGTCTATTGACTGTAATACATCTGAGTCACAGGATACACCAGACGCCACTCGACTCCAATACACGCGGGAATTTGTCTCGAATAATAATAATTTGCCTGCCTATTCACCTGTATCACAAGACAATGACGAGGAACCTACAAACTTAACTCTCGCAAAACTTATTGAAGAGTCCTTCTTCGAGGAATAAATATGAGTACTTAATACTAATTACTTAAAATTCGATTAATAAGAATACTTAATACTAATTATAATTACTTAATTTTAATAAACATAAAC
The DNA here is from genome assembly GCA_003709505.1 of Hyphantria cunea. Lineage (NCBI taxonomy): Eukaryota > Metazoa > Arthropoda > Insecta > Lepidoptera > Erebidae > Hyphantria > Hyphantria cunea. The sequence goes on from PKRV01001041.1 coordinate 556,017, forward strand.
ATACATTAAAGTTAAAAAATAGTTTTTCTTCTGCAACAATACAATCCCTTTTAGTTTTTGGATGTAAATCTTCTTTCACTATACTATAAACAAAGTAAAAGATCATCATCTTCTTCCTCTTCTAGCAAAACAAGTTGCAAATCCATATTGTTTTATGATAAGACTAAGATCAATCCGGTCAGGGCGGTGCACGGCAAAAGTGTGATGCGACTGTGCGTCTGTCGTGGGTATCCAAGGTCACCAGAGCGTCAGTGTCGCGGCGTTAGTGACGCGGCGTTAGTGACGCTATAGACGCTGCGTCTGTGACGCTCAGTTCGAACGGCTAGCTTAACAAATCGCCCGTCGATTTTTATTCACTCTTTATTTATTTATTTAAATCTTTGTGCACAAAATTCGCAAAGGCGGACTTAATGCCGTTGGCATTTTCTGCCAGTCGACCGACACTCTTTGTGACGTGTTTCAACAAATAGTGTATAACAAAAATCGGTATGCTATTCATAACATTACCAATATGCCTGAAGCTACAAGAGGTGCACGTATTAATCAGTGGAGTCCGACCAATATAGAAGAAATAAAATAAATGTTAGGCCTAATTTTATTCATGGGTTTAGTGAAATTACCCAGATTGGCACACTACTGGTCTAAAGATAAAATTATTGGGCATCCCTTTCTGAGAACAGTGATATCCCGAAACCGATTTGAATTACTTTTGAAAATGCTACATTTTTCTGATAAAGATGATGAAAACAAAGAAGACCGACTACATCGAGTACGTCAACTGGTGGATAATTTAAATGAGAACTTCAAAAACAGCTATACCCCTGGTGAAGATATTTGTCTGGGATCCGTCACAATACGTTTTATTTAACAAAATGGCTGCAGATAGTATGGATAACGTTTTTGAATTTTTTATATTTTTTTTTTACAGATTTTTTTTGTTGTTTTCTTGTTTAGTTGTTTTTGTAAATTTTATACAAGTGATTGGATTTTTTGGCATTGGCTTAATTACAAAGATAATAAAAAAATATATAAATTGGTTCAACCTAAACAGTGGTCTAGGGTTAGCAAACTTGTACATTAATTTTATTTTATTTTATAAATTTATTTATTCAATTTTAATTTTTTTTTACATAAACATTTTACTACAACGTATAAAATTTACATATATTTACAATATTAACTAACTTACTTACTCAACTTAATTACTTAAAAATACACTAATTATAAAGATAGAAAGAAAATAAATAATCTATTGTTTTCTTGTGTATTCTTTACATTTTGATTGGATTGGTAGCTTTTTGCACTTAGTGCGTTGTGTGTGTTTAACCATATTAACAGTGATTTAACTTCAAAAGTATTTATTTTGCACACACAGTTTTTTTATGTTGGCTTTGTCTTGCATGAAATAGTACTAACTATGGTGAAGCTCGTGGGCGTGCTAGTAGTAGTCGTGGTGGCCGTGGTGGACGTGTTGGTCGTGGTGTGCGTGGCATGCGATCACGTGGCAGCATGGCAACCTGTAGCGCCATACGAACGCGAGGTGGGCAACGTGGTGGCGGTCGTCTCCTTGACAGGCCTTCGACTTCGGAACCGTAATAACCTCATAATACTAACTTACTTAACCTTATTATTAGGTATTAGTTTATATTATTTACTTTAATTTTTTTAGTGCTTTATTTCTTTTAATAATGTCAATATATATTTCAGAGTATTCTGTGATGTAATAAAAAACCTGCCAGAGGGCCACTCCTTACAGATACCAATCCATCCTAAAAAGATAAGGGTCCTCCCTGACATGGTGGCCAGAAACCCAGAGTGAGCATACTTGATTGTTTTGAATATTTATGTTCATAACAGCAAAACAAATATCTGTGGTTGTTTATTGCTTTCAGATCAGAAATTTTATGGTCGTCCTTCGAGACGATTGCTCCATCCACCTCTCGTGGACATGAGACCCCACCGCCCATGCCAATGGAGGCCAATTCGACGGTAGATTCGGTCTCAAATATAACGAATACGGCGCCATCACCTGCCCTGTAAATATTTAACCTATTTCGTTAAATAAATAAATTAATTAAGAAAATTTAGTAGCTTAATTATCAAAATTTTATTTATGCATCATCGCGTAATTGGCAATCAAAGAAAGTTCATCTCGGTATACCTACTCTATAAAAGAATTACAAGCGTTGATTAAAATATCTTTTTTATTTTTAGAGTACTTCCGGCCAGTGTCAGACCTCTCGACGATACTGAAATAGCCAATATGCTAAATTGTGGTAAGGCATTTTAACAACAACTATTTTTCAACAATCGCGGAAGTAAGGTACTTATTAAAATCGAATCCAAAACTTGTCCATTTTTGCCTTTTAGGCAGCAAAGATGAGTCTGGCGTAGAGGAAAAAGGCAGTACCCCAATGTTAGGGGTGCCCCGGGTGGCGCGGATGTATTTGGAAGAAGATGATGAGGAGATCCAAGAAGGTTATATGTTCACGTAACCTTTAACTGGCCTCCTCTCCCATCTGAACTACGTACATCTGCATCAATGCCCCGGTTACCAACGCCCGCCACACCGACGCCCACCTCACTGACGCCCACACCGATGGTCACTTCACCCGTGCCTGCTTCGCTATCCATGACTCCCATGGAGCCGAGCGATAAATTTAAGTTTAATTGGAGAGCGATTACAATGCCTCAAATTGAACCTCATTTGAGACGAGAACCGTTCTCGTAAATTAATAGCGGTCCTAAGGTTTCTTTCGCGAATCCGTATGAAGCTCTTACAGCCATATGGGATCGCGAAATTATTGAACTGATTGTCAGGGAAACCAACATTTACGCACAGCAGTTGGCAGCATCCATGCTCGTCAATAACTCAATAAAGCCCAAAAGCCGGATTACACGTTGGCAAGATACAAATGTAACTGAAACTTACACATATCTTGTCATTGTTATGGCTATGGGCTTAGTCGTGAAAAGACGACTAGAGGAGTACTGGAATGTGGCTCAAGATATTTTCATCACACCGGGTTTCGCCATGGAGATGACATGCGATCGCTTCCAGCTGCTGTCAAAATGCCTCCAATTCCGCAACAATAATGATTGCGACCCTGCATTGCTGACACGACCCGAGGCTAAAATTTACAAGATAAAACCAATATTAGACCACCTCAACAATAAATTTTCGTCGCTAATAATCTGTCACAAAATATAGCTCTCGACGAGAGTCTAACCATGTGGAAAGGCTGGCTTGACATCAACCTGTTCATCCGTAACAAGGCAGCGACAGTTGGGATCAAAACATATGAGGTTTGTGAATCCCAGACGGGATATTTGTGGCATTTTGAAGTGCACGCTGGTCATGATGACTCGGCACTTCAAGATGATGATCCAATATCTGGTATAGTACCATCTCTCGTGCTCGGACTTTTAAATGGTCTCGAGCATAAAGGGCACACAATATGGATGGATAAATTTTCCAACTCACCAGCGCTAGCCCGAGAGCTCAAGGTGCTGGGATTTGACTGTGTGGGCACCTTGCGTACAAACCGCCAATTTGTGCCCCGTGAATTGGCGACCATCACGAAAAGAGACATGACTGTCGGTCAAGTGTTGGGCTGCACCTCAGGAGATGTGGATCTTATGGTATGGAGAGATAAAAACCGAGTAGCTTTTATCTCTACATACCATGGTCTCGCAGTTACCAGGGTTAAAGCCGACAGTCGTGCAAGATTATAATGTATGCATGGGCGGAGTAGACCGAAAGGATCAGCAATTGGCTATGTACCCTATTGAAAGAAGGCGCACAAGAGTTTAGTACAAAAATTTTTTAGAAGGCTCTAGAACGCTAGTATCCTTAACGCACACATACTACTCAACAATCAGTTATTAACACATCGGCAATTTCGGAAGTCGTTAATAACTGATTTGTTGAGAGCACACCGACCACCTACACCCACGCCAACATTGACACCAATCATACATAGCCCAGCCCAATACGACCTTATCAAGCCCGGAAAGCCGGACCGTCTTAAGCGGAAATGCGCCGTCTGCCACAAGCATACAATAACCTATTGCAAAGCATGCAAAGTGCCTATGTGTGTTTTCACCTGCTATGAGCTGTACAAGAGGGTGGGTCGAAAAAATTTTTTTTTAGTAATCTATTTCTAATAGCGAAAATATGTTGTAGTTAGATATTGTTATAAACCCTTTAAAATATTATTGAAATATTTTAAGTGGAACAGCCCGCGCAACACCGTTGAAGTTTTGATAAAAAAAGTTCAAGTACCCACTTTTACACCTTAAGTTACATGTTTGACGTTGAGTTTATTTTAATATTTCACTTATTATCGATTGAAACATACGTTATTTTTGCTATATAAACTGTGTTGTTTGTTAAAAGAAGATTATTTGAGGTAAGTACATTTAGAGAATTCATGCATCAAAGTGGTTAGTTTCTTATGAAATTGTAAATTAAGTAATTTTTGTTTTAGAACCTGGAAGTGAATTTTTTCCATCATGTCTAATATTAGACAGTCATACAAGTGCCCTATATTTGGTATTATAGAAGATTTAAAA
>PKRV01001041.1:560684-766321 GCA_003709505.1 Hyphantria cunea
ACCAGTTTCTGCTACTTTTTTAACCAACTTCAAAAAGGAGGAGGTTATACATGTGCCACTACATTATTATTATTATTTTTATGTATGTTTACCGATTTCGCCACCTACTGTGGGCCGATTTTCAAAATATTTATTCGAACGTGTATATGCCGGTGGTGGTCTCATACATTTTATTGTTATCTGACGTGAAGTTAAGGATGGAAATAGTTTAGAACTTTTTTTTGCCTAAAGCAATATTATTTTTCTTTTCTTTTGTCTCTTCAAGCACACAATCATAATACAATTGTTTATTTGACTTCACAATAGTTAACTTCGAAAAAAGATTAAACCTTGATAATTATTTTAATTTAAATAAGTCGCATCCATACTATTTAGCCTTCATGGAGCAGATAAATGTAAATTATTCACTATGTTTATGAACATGTTTCTTTGTATTTTTCTACCAGATGAGTAGTTTTTTTCATTGGAATAAATACTTAGTTTCATGTAAATCTTGAATAATTAATTATTATGACACTGGTAAGCATATATTCTGCATTATCTTAGTTTTTACGTGACATTGGTTTTGTACCAATTTATGAGACTCATATTTGATGCATTCCTACTCAAGATCTGTAGAATATAACAACATACAATTGTTTAAACTAGCTTGGCAATAAGCTTAAATTATTGTAAACAAAACACCCAAGGTCCCTAATGCCAACAATGTATTAACAACTCAAGAAATATGAGACCCACTTAAATGACATTTGAAGAGGGCCTTTTTATGATCAAAGTTTATAAAGATGTGCAGTATAAAAAAAATGTATTGAAACACATGACAATTGCTTTTTATTTTAAAATATACTCAATGTTGTATAAGAATAAAAGAAATATTACATCCAGAAAGTGTTTTTATTCTTTATAAACAGGATAATAAAGATAAGTTCTAGTTAACCCATTTTATTTCCCTTATAACAACTGCACTTCCAATCCAAACCAGGTGTAATATAGGAAATTACGTAAATAAATATGTTTCATTTATAAAACTAAGAAGTGTTATACAAAATTCAATCACGTATCGACAAAATCTAGATTTTTATAACCTCGGTCTCAAAAAATACCCTATCTGTGACGAGTCCTGTACTGGGATTCACGGATGCGCGGAATTGTCATTTTATTATGTCACGTATGAAAGGTTAAGTTGGCTTCTTAATTAGCGCGACCCACCCTCTTTATGTAAATCGCTCTTTATCTGTCTAAAAATGCAAAAAATCTTCTTACTTACTCTCTTCAACCTACTGCAGTCCACTGATTGTTTTCATGGAATATGTGGCATACGAGCAGATTCCTCACCTGATGGTAAGCGATTACTGCCGCCCATTTACATCCGCAACAGCAGCAGTCCCCCGTGTTTAGGAGATGGGGAGGGGGACGGAGGAAGTGACTGGGTTGTGGGCCTTAGGTCTACTCACTTGGTGAAACACATCGCAAGCGCTGTTTCCTACCGGTTTTCCGCGAGGCCGTGATATCATTCCGGTCGAGCCGGCGCATTCACGCCGAAACGTGGCTCTCCCAATGATGAACGATGGTCTTCCCCAAAAAGCGCCAATCATCCCAGTCTTGATTAGTGCACATCCATCCGCTGCCAGTCATTTTCCTCAAGTTGTAGGTCGATCGGACCGCAAGCCGTCTTACACTTCATAGGTACGTCCTAATCTTCTGAAATAACTTTTTAACTAACACAAATATATTTAAACTTTAGTAAGTTCTTATTTTTCATAACTTGTTATATTAAATTTCAAAAACAGTAATCTAATAAAATGGTAAAATAATGTATTGTGTACGAGTATTTGCTGGACTCTTCTGAATTTCAAAACGTTTACATACATTTCAAGAAACTAAAACTCATGCTGAAACATTTGCATTTAATTCAGTAGAGTAGGTTTCGTCGAAAATACATTTTGTGGATTTCTCTATTGTTTATTGTTGGCAGAATTTATATTATCGTTTTACATTCGCGTAATAGAATAGATCTATTTAATCTTTTAATATCCTTTCTACGAAAATCGCGATGATTTGATGCGTAGTTTAGACATGAAAGTGTACTTGAGAGTTTACATTCCTAGTATTATTGGTAGATAAAAATTCATCTACCAATAATACAGGCTTCCAATTTCTTATAGAGTAGGTACCGCACAGGAAAAACAACCGGCCAAATGCAAGTCGGACTCGCGCACCAAGGGTACCGTACAAACCTGTAGGTATATTATATAATGTAACTAAAAATTTTTGCTTTTCGTAATTTTTCCTTTATATGTGCTATAGGATGTTGCTTCGTACCAAATTTCAAGACTGAGTTCACGGAAAGTACCCTTTAGGTTTTGATTCCCATGCGGGTGTCGAAAATTTGCAGCATAAACGGCTGTATTATTTGATTGCGTTGGCTTAGAAGTTTGATTTTTCATGGCTCCAAGGTGCAGTGGAGCAGTGATATGAATTTCGACTTGTTACCTTCAGCATTCCTGAGAAAAAGGATTTTGACAGGTTGACGGACAACAAAGTGATCCTTACTTTCTGGCCCTGGATGCCGTTTTTTCCTTATGAGGTACGGCACCCAAAAAATCTACACAAAGTCCAATCCACCTGATGCCACTTGATTACCACCGTACAACTCAAGAGCCAGAACCATTTATCAGAATAAATAAAAGATCGAAAAAAAAAATTCAAAACTAAAATTTAATGAGGTTATCTGTGGAATCGAGATTATTTTAGGACCAGGAATAAATATATAAAATTAAGTGTATTAATACATTTAACGTCTTTTTTTTGTATTTTGATTCGAATTGGATCAGCAGTAGAAAATCTAAGGCAGTTATTTAATGACTTTGTTAACAAAATAGGTAAACAAATGCATGAATAACGTAAATTCTTACCAAAAACTGTTATACAGCTGTTATCTAACGTTACCCTGTATAATATAAAAACAAATGCAACTTTTAATTAATGTAGGCCCGAGGTAACAGCCTTGTGGGACACCTAGATTTATACAATACCTCTTAACTAGCAGTAAACTATAAACAATGTTAGTCAAAGGGCATGTACTGATTATCTAACGAAACAAATCTATGTAATCTCAACAATATTATATTAACCGTACAAAAGAGCCAACAAAGGACAACAAGTTATGCTGAAAGCATCTAATTTGCGCTTCTTGTTTGGAGTTAAGCCAAATTGATAAAAACTTGGCCAGTGTGCTTTTGTAGGAAAAAAATATGGTTGGTGTCGTAACGTTAAGTCTATTTATTTATATTTATTTTTATTTAAGTAAGCATTTATCTTTGTAGAATTTATGGTCTAAGAGCCGGGGAAGATCGACTTGCTCCCATTTGACAACCAGATGAGATACTTTTATTATTATTAATTATTGAACACCCCTGTCATAGTTTCCCTACCGCATAGCTTACATGACTGTTTTTTTTTATATAATTAGATTACTTATTAAATAACCTTTATTATGTTACCAATTTCGATTAGTTATTAGCTCGGTGTATTTACCTATATTGATTTACCTGTTCATACCTGTTGTCAGAAAGCTATTTAGAAATAGGTAAGCAAGCCTACTTAGGCATAATCTTTAAATAAAAAATTAACATTGGGACTAAATTTATTTAGTTTGAGAATAATCATGTCATTTTTGCGATAGGCAAGCTATCATACATGTGTTCATACATAAATACAATTTAAAAAAAAAACTAAGTTTGATCTGGTAATCAAATGAGTGTAAGTCGATCTTCACCGCTTCTTATACGATTAAGCATAAAAACAACAACCTATAATGTCCCACTGCTGGGCTCGGGTCTCCTCTCAGGAGAGGGTTAAGGCCATACGTCCCCACGCTGGCCAAGTGCGGGTTGGGGACTGGCAAGAATACGTTGTGGCTACGCAAATCTTGCCGTTGGATGTTTTTAGGCCGCCCGAAGGCCTCCAACTAAGCTTCACGACTGTTATCGTATGATAACAACCGGGACCGACTGCTTAACGTGACCTCCGAATCACGGAGACGCTCATGGTAACATGCCACCAGCGGTCACCCATCCAGGTACTGACCGCACCATCGTTGCTTGCCCTCGATGATTGTTTCTAATCACCGAGTGCAACTGGGCTATGAGCGCCTAAGCATAACGAATCTGGCAAACAAGTTCATTTTAATCTAATGCCAAATCTGGAGTTCCAAACCAAATCTAAATCTAAAGAACATCTATTTAAAACAAAGTAAAATTCATCAACATTTAGCAATGAAGAAGATTTTTCAAACTTACATAAAAAATACAGAGTATTTCTTTCTTTTTAAAACATCATTAAAACGTATATTTACCGTGGGAGAGCCACGTTTAATTTTACACACGTAAAATTATTGTTTTTATTTTACTTTGAATAGGCATTAAGTAATAATCTGTTAATTTGAAATTACAAAAGATACTTTCACTCTTTTTATTTGTATAGATGAAGAGATTTTCGTACATAACACTCAAATGGCTTACCCCTAATAGGTTATATTTAATATTCAACCAAGGAATAATAGAGAAGTAAAGAAATAAATATTGCCGTCTTTAAAAACATTAAACTGCATTACCTTTTAAACCGTCCGCCTCAAAAACGATACTCGAAGTACAGGCACGGATTTACCGTGGGAGAGCCACGCTTCAACCAATGGACATAAAATGTCTGAAAAATTATTATATCCCACGGGAATACTAAATTTTACAGAATAAAAAGTAGCCAATGTGTTATACCATACTTCTATCTCCGTGCTAAATGTTATCCAGATTCGTTCAGCCATTTTTGCGCGAAAGAGCAACAAACACCCATCCCACAAACTTTCACATTTATAATAACTGTAGAATACAATGAGTTATTTTCCTTACAAAAAAACATAATGTCCTATACAAAAAACGAAAATATAATATTTTTACCCAAGTAAGAAAAAAAAGCGTATGGGCTTTATGTACTTGTTGGTATCTAAAAATACGTTACATAACGATATCACACGTTGCCAAACTTACCCACTTCAAGTGGGACTCAAGCGACCCCACTCGACGTCACTAAAACAACACAGTATCGAAGTGGTTTCGATCTTGGCTCTGATTTGAGTGAAATGATAGACAATAGTCATTTATCTATAGTGAGAGAGTTTTAGTCTTGTCACACTTTCTGTATGGAGTAGAAAGTCACGTTCATTCCATGATTTATAAAAAAGAAAATATAGAGAGCCATGGGTACCATTCTTCTCCTTATATGAGACGGTTCAACTGGAGCGATAAGATTGACTATAGAAGGCCGATATCGAGCAATTACTTTTTAAGTTCGGTTAGCGGCACTCAGTCGAAAAATCAATTCACAACAGCTGACGTGACCATTTTTTTTATTATATAGGTGGCAAACAAGCAGACTTATCACCTGATGGTAAGCGATTAGTGCCGTCCATGGTCACCCGCAATACCAGAGGCGTCACAATACGTTACTGGCCTTTTAAAAGTGAGTATGCTCTTTTCTTGTAGATTGTAAGGTCGCAGGCTACAGCTAACCATCTAAATAATGGGGATGCAATTTTTGTAGCGAAGGGCGATGGCAGAAAGAGGCGGCAGGAAACTTCTTGGCAATCGACGATTCGAGTCGCTCTCCGTTGAATGTGATCCAAAGGGAGGAACCGGTATTGGAGTACCCCAACCCTAAGTTGGGACAGTTTTCCATGTGAGGCCGGACCTGCGCCTTATAAATCAAATGACGGTGGCCGGTGGGTGAAATACTGTATCGATCTGTTGTGCACACCAAGCTTCTTCGAGGCCAATTTGGCCTTACCCTCCAAATAGCTACGAAACTGGTCTTCGCTTGATATGTCAACACCAAGTAGTCCAATATTGGCTGAGGTGAGTGACTAATAAAGAGCAAAAATCTTTTTAGAATTAAATTTAAGAAATGAATATAAGTTGGGTGAAGTCAATGTACAAATTATACAAATTAGGAAATTGGATGCCTTACAAAATAAATACTTACAAAATGTTTTAGCAATAAGATAAACAAAATATATCGTAACAAAATTAACCAAATCCATCACGCACCCCAAACTCCATAAGTCCGGCCCTGTAATCCATCCAATTTAAATGCTTCAGTTCAGGATCGAATTCCGCCATTCAGTTTAAGAGGGAAAGGAACAAGGAACATAGTTCGAGATTGATCCGCATCGAGAGTCTGAGAATTAAAAACATGGAGGTACTCAAATTAAATGAAAATAGTAAGTACCTGGTTTGAAATAGTTCCATTTGAAAGAGTTTCGTAATGGCTATTGCTTTTTCTGAAAAGGTATTTTAGGTTTTCCTGTTCTGTAGTGATCCTGATACCTAGCTAAAAAGTATGTAACTAGGATACAGGCTGAAGGTTCAATGTGTTATGTAGTGCTCCAGATATCTAACTAAGAGGTGATGAGACTAAGAGGTGGATAGCTATACAGAATGGTTCACTGGGTTACATACCAAATGTTGGGTCATTAGCGTGAACATTTATTCTGATGTCTATCTTTTTTTTATTCAATAAGGGCCAAACGAACAGACGTATTGCCTGATGGTAAGCGATTACCACCGCCCATGGACACCCGCAACACCAGAGGCGTCACAAGTGCGTTGTTGGCCTTTAGGGGATGGGGACGGAACGGGGGAAGGGGTTGATATATAGGCCTCAGTTATCCTCATTCACTTGGTGAAACACAGCGCTAGCGCTGTTTCACATAATTTTCTTTGAGATCGTGCTATCACTCCGGACAGCCTATTCATACCGAAGCGTGGCTCTCCCACGATAAAGCGTAGCTCTACCACAGTGTGCATGTGTACTATGTATGTTTTTCCCGTGAGTGTCTTATGGGACTGTTCCAGCCCACACGCCCACCGCTGTAACTCTTGTACACCAGGCTCAACAACAGTGACCCAAGAACACGCCGAGTCGGGAAGTCCCAGAAAAATTTAAGCTGTCTTGGAACCCGCAATGAATTCAATCAGAAGAAAACTGGAGGAGATGGAAATATTAAAAGTTTACTTTCCTTCTTAGCACAGCGAGAGACAAAATGAAGTCAAAATGCGTAAACGACTTTTTCAAACCGAGAAGCACCACAAAAAAAATGGATCCTAAGTGAGCTATATTTGATTATTGAGACCGTATGAAAGTCAACATACAAAGCTCGTCATATGCATAAAAAATTATTAAATATGCACGAAAAATGGTAGAATAAACAAAATTAATGATAAATTTTAGGAACCCTGATAAGTAATAATAAATAAATAAATATTTCGGACATCTAACACACAACGCCATCTAGTCCCAAACTAAGCAGAGCTTGTATTATGGGTAATAGACAACTGACATGAATACATAAATACTTCTTTTTTTTTGTAAATACATACATATTATACATAGAAAACACCCAAACTCCGAAACAAATATTTGCAGATCATACAAACATTTGGTACGACCCAGGATTCGAACCCGAGACCTCTTGCACGGCAGTCGCGTACGCTACCACTGCGCCACCGAGGCAGTCAAACAGTAAGTTGTCTTATCCTTTGATAGGATAGAGGACATTTAAATTATTTAATACTTTTTTTAAAGTAAACAATCAACTGTTGTTCCACATGTTCAGTGGTAAGATTGTGTCTTCGATCGTTAGAAAAATTTTCATAAGTGGAAAAAGTTAGCTCTACATCCACTGAGGTAACTGGGCAGAATTCTAATTCGGGGGCTTTGTTAGCACTTTTTTAGTAAGTCTTTCCATCTCATTAAAAAAAACTGTACTGCATAATTATTCAATATGTTTTCACAGTTTCTTTAAAGCTTATGCGGCAATGTCCTTGCCTACATAATTCATTTGGCAGATTTCATTTGTTATTTGGATGAATTTATTTAATGCCAAACCGTGACTTTATTATAACTTTCAGATACCAATATAGAGATAATGAGTGCAAATTATGGCTATGTTATTTAATTATATTTTGGAATCGTTAAATGCTTCCTCAGACTGATAAACTTATTGACTGGGTACTGGCAAACCCATTTTCTACACCTTACATAGCCTCAAAATGTCTCAAACAATATTGTAAATTTACCGATAATATGCACCATAATTAGATCTTCGGCAAAATATGCTACTACCATTGAAGATGGCCTAAATATGCAAATGTATACGCATATGTGAAAATGCATATCGTCTGGTCCCTACTGATTACATGTAAATCGCTTAACCGCACGGAAATTCATCGCAGTTGACACAAGATCTCCCTAGTATACTACCCCAGATGTCACTTGTAAGCTTTTACCCATGAGTGTCACAAGATGCGAATAAAAAAGGCCTATGTCCAGCAGCTATAACTGAGTTATATAATAAGGTCAAAATTCAAAATTATTTATTCAATTAAAACACGAAGTGACATTTATAACCGTCAAATTGAAGCTACAGATAAAATTATAGATCAACACAGACGTCAGATGTACTATATTGTAAAGGTGAATTAGTTATTAATTAGACCTTCTAGTATAAAATTTCTAATGCTTTCCTAAAGCATTAGGAATTTACCCTGTATCGCTAAGGACCATAAAAACATAAATGAAACGGATACAAAGAATACCCAGACTCAGAAAAACAATTGGTAGATGGCACAAGATGTTATTCCATGCTGGCTTGAACCCATAACACTCAGCGCAGTAAAAAGTAGCGTGCTAACATCTTAAACTACTGGGCTGCAGTCAATATTGAATCGAAAACGAATATATTGTCAAGATCACTGATAATTCCTTAAACACTAGTTATTTTATATTACCGTTATCAATTACAATCCGAATAAAACTAAGCAGGGAGACATTCAATGCCAGTATATCCTCATCAGCCATTAGCTCTCACTAAGTCATTTAAACTAATAGGCGTCTGTTGGCAATAAAAGCCAGCTCCTACAATGTACCGACTAAATTATTGCCTAGATTCATTGAGCTATAAAGTACAAAGCCCAGGTAGAGATTTCATTGGCACTAAACCTTCGCAAGAGATTATGGAGAGAAGAAAGGTGTTCGTGTATTAATTAATTTGCCAACGCATAATTGACATTAATGGTCGAAGTTTGATAAGGAAATAAATGGGAGTAAATTATATATCATCAGAAATTGGGAGTATCCTCGTCAGTAGTTTGGGTTACTACGGCAAAATTAATAAAATACAATTCAAAGTGTAAGGCCGTTCGCTGCATTGAGGGATGTATTGCTCATTATTGCGTCAAAGTATAAGGCAAGCGTTATGGAAGTCGTCCGTTACGTTTCTTTTTATATAATAGCGACAAACGAACTAACGTGTCATCTGATGGTAAACGATTACTCCGCCCATGGACACTCGCAGCACCTGAGGCGTCACAAGTGCATTGCCGGCCTTCGGCGGATCGGGAGGGGTATGGCCATAGGAGTTGCGGTATGGGTTTTCTTTTTAAGGGCGTGTTATCACTCCGCGTTGGTCCATTACGAGTTTCTTAGGTGTGGTAGGTTTCTCACGTGTCAAACTGACGACAGTAGGTTATTGCCTAAAATGCTTAAATTGAACAAAAATTACGGTTGATAAAAAGCGAGTATATAAGCTGTCTGTAAATCCCTTCAAAATTAAACATGAGAGTATATCTCAATAAATATCGTCATACATCACAACAAAACAATCTTTGAATAACCTTCCTGTATTTGTTCTGCTCACGTATACATTTATTAACATCTTCATTTCTTTCAGTCCTCCTTCATTTACACGAATATAGATAGTATATTTGTGACTTATATGAAACAAATAGATTTATTTTTGCATATTACGCATTTTGCAATTGCCAGGTTAATTTTTTTAAAAAGTGGCAACACAATCACTCACACATATTTAAAAAAATGCTTAATTTTCTTGTTAAATGTGTGGTACCTACCTCTTTTTATTTGATCTGACACCCAGTGTCGCCCTCTCACTAAATACAAATCTAACGACATCTCTCAAGCTAAAATCAATAGAGCCGTTCAAGCCACGGAGCGTAACAAACAAATTATACGTACGTACATAGTCTCGAAAAACATAATACAATTACTATCTTTTATTTTATTTACATGGTCATAAAAATGAATTTAATTTAAAATATATTTGTCAAACAATTGATAATACATAATACTAACCTTTACGATATCAAATCTAGCTTTCGCATTTTCAGATTTGTTATTATACTCAAAGTATTTTCATTATGCATCGAAACATTAGGTACAATGTGTAAGTCATTGTGACTTAGGTCGATTTATTCATTATGGTTTTATGCATAGATAGATAGATAATTTTTATGTCTTAATTCATTAATTAGCACATCTACATAACTAAATAATTTTGTAGGATAATCATTACTCGCTGCGGGCTACGCCGGGGGGGACTTCATAAGCCGCCGGTGCGATCCTGGAGCTCGGGAGTCCTACACACGCCTTTCGTCTCCCCACGGTGGGTATGGTGCGGAAAGCATTCCCCGCGTAAAAAAATATACATAAATATGTACGATCAGAATGATTCAGAATAAAAAAAAATAGTAAACACAGTACTTAAAGTAGCAGATTGTACTTACTGTACGAATGTCCCATATAGTTTAAAAATTATAGTACATCTTTGATTCAGTTGCTTGAGATAATCACGTTTGCTGTGTTCGATTATGTTTAAAGTGCTAAATATATTTTACTACCCACTTTTGTTTTATACAAAACACTCATTTCATTTATATGTTAATATTTTTGTACGTTTTCTCAGTAAGTGAATTTTGAAAATTCTTTTGAGAAATAAAGATTGTTTAACCGAAAAAAAATAAGAAAGGATTATAATTACAAATTAATAACGAAAACAACAACGCGTAACACCGCGGGTTGCAGCTAGTTTATAAAATAAATATTTATATTAACACTGCTTAAGCCTTTACGGACACCTGTAACTATATTTTGTGTTTTATAGGAGGCAGTTAAACGTCCACTGTGCGTTCTAAATTACAATACACGAACGGAGATAAGACCCATAAGGATCGTAATATATAAGGTGTAATAAAAAATAGTGGCCCACTGGAACATCTGGGATACATTGTTAAGGGTTTTAGTCCCATATTTATGAAAACTACGACAAATAACCATAATTAGTGAGGCAGGACTGGGAACCTTTGAAATGTGGTGCTGGAGAAGAATGGTAGCAATCAGTTGGAAAAAAAATAATAACAAATAAGTTCTAGATAAAATTAAAGAGACAAGACTGTTGTTATCTACTATAGAAGTTAGAAAAGGCAAGATGGTAGGCCATCTTATACGTCACGATAACTTTATAAGTAATATCATAGAAGGAAAAATGTAAGGAAAGGAAATTTGAATAAACAATATACCAACACATCTGGTTATCATAGTATAGTTAGCCAAAACTTCCTTTCTAAAGAGAGGCTTATATCTAGCAGAGAACTGTTAAGGGCTTTTAATGACAGATAGATAAAAAAGTCGGTAGTTAAGCAGTGATTTTAAATCTATAAAATATTTTTTTTATTCCCATTTTATAAATGAAAATAGAAAATCATAAAATAAACACAAGAATAAATGAAATAAATATCGGTGAATTTGAATTTCTTGTTAGATATTTCATAACAAGTATAATTTGAAGGACTGTCATTTGATAGGATTTTGTACTATATATATATTTTATACTACTATGGCAAGCTCTAGTTTTAGAAAAACGGTTTTGTATAATACACACCGTTTAAAAAGTTTGGTTTCGTTTCTTCGATTTGCACGAGAATATCAAAGTGTGTGCATAACACTTTGATATTCTCGTGCAAGTCTTTGGTTGAAAAGACTTTCAAAAATGTTTCTTCCTATGTTGCACCACTAGTACTTTACTAGTGGTTGCGCAAAGTAATGATTGAATTTCGATATTTCGATCATTATTCATTTACCTATTTTCTTTTTTTTCTTTTTTTTAGCTGTCTCCACTTCTTCTCTATATAAAGTTTTACTGAGCTAAATTTCATATTAATAAAAAAGAGTGCAAAGTTTTTAATTCACATATCATCATATGTAGCATTCAATTAACAAATCTCAACTCTCCTTAATCAACGGTTCAATCTCCAGCCTAGCCTCTTCACAAAACTATATATTGGAACTAGAGAAAAGTTAGGTTAGGCTTTTTGTTTTAAAAGAAAAAGAAGACCTAACCGCATATTAAGCGGCAGTGTTAAGTAAAGAGCTAGACTAGAGTTTGAGTTGAATGAACGGCTAATTTAGCTAGTTACCTGCGATATATACATATCGTTACTTGTTGTCAATGTCAGCGTAAATAAAAAGAAATCTTCTAGAAAGGTAACTAAAGGCTATATAAACACTTCTTAGCGGCGTCAGGGTACATGTTAAAGAATGGAGTCTATTTAGTGTACAGTGAAATTTATAGGAGCAATGAAACTAGCGCCGTAAAGCTATATTGTTGCGACCTACTGCGGGTAAGCTCCTTGATATTTCTACTCGCCTAGTACTTTCTCAACTGGAACGATATTGATGGTAGCATTTATTGCTTGTGTACGTAAAGATGAAAGGTTACCTTACCTTACCGCTTCAAACCAAAGGCTATGTTAACCACTCAATATAAATTTTGATGATAAAACCTAATCTTTGGACACATTTTTATATATTTCAAGTGTACTTGATTTGAACTTGATTATAAATAATGTCAAACGTTTCAAATTACACGAATTCAAACGTTCAAAATAGCCCATGAATATCCCATTCCTATCTATTTATCTACCGTTCCTTTTAATATTATCGCAGTTTTCTAATTTAGTTCTAGTATAAGCAATGACTTATACACTTATATAAGCACAAATTTAGACGCTCGTAATAGCCCAACAATATCCCATTCCTATCATTATTATCCTATCTATTTATCTACCATTCCTTATAATAAACTTAACGCTTTTCAAATTGAAACACAAATTCGTATCTGATATTAGTCATGTCTTTGCAGGTAGAAAATAGAATAGTCTAGAGAATTCAACTCTGGTTATAGAAGCTAGAAAATGGTGTTTGATGAAGAAAAAAACCAGCAAATGGTCGTTTCAAATTACACTTCTAATTTTCTTGCTCCAAAAACAATTAAATATTCGAATGAAATTAATACCACCTCGAAAACATTGAGCTCTTATAATTAAAAGCTGCGAAACAATCGATGAATGTTATTTTAGAGTTCTCAAATAAAATTGCCGCAATTGTTTTTAAAACAAGAATCAATTTTAAGTGACTATTTGTTCTTGGAAATTGGTCGAGACTTTCTTGATAATGTAAGGGTACAATTGTTGAAATGTTTGTTAATACGAATATTTGAAAAAATGCAGTTTAAGAAATGCTATTGTAACAAGAAAAGTGATTAAATAAAATCTTCTTTTAGTCTTCTATGATAAGACTAAACGTGGAAATATTGCCAACATGCCTCTACAGCCCAAGTACTGGACAATATCGAAATCATCAACAACCCATAATGTCCCACTGCTGGGCTCGGGTCTCCTCTCAGGAGAGGGTTAAGGCATACGTCCCCACGCTGGCCAAGTGCGGGTTGGGGACTGATATCGAAATCAATTGGATCTAAATCGAGTGTCTGACAAATTGAAACTACAGCTTTGAACAGTCCTTTCTAATATTGTAAATGCGAAAGCAAGTACGTCTGTCTATTACGTTTTCACGCCAAAACTACTGAACCATTTTAAATGAAATTTGGTGCACAGATAATCTAGAGTCTAAGGAATGACATAGGCTACTTTTTAATGCTAAAAAAGGGTTGTAGGGGGTTGAAAAGTGGGATGAAAGGTTGTATAAATACTACCTAAAGTCACTATGTCACGCGGACGAAGTCGCGGCTATAGTTAGTAATATATATATAAAACGAAAATCATCTCAAATGGTAAAGGAATTAGTGAAGAAGTAAGCGAAAGAAAATTAGGTACACACATACACATGGGAACGAAATACTTGAAGTCCCTCCACTTTTAATTTACTGTGACTGGAAAAAATACAATTTGAAATGAATTAATATTCTGCCTTTCTGCGCCAAGGCTGCCTCTGTGGCGCAGTGGTAGCGTATGCGACTGCCGTGCTTTAGATGTCGGATTCAATTCCCTGATCAATTTTTTGTGCCAGTATTTGTTTCGGAGCTTATGCGCTTTATATGAATAATATGTATATGTTTAAAACAAAAGTATTAATGTCAATCGTCTAGTACCAGTAGTACTGTAGCTCTGCTTAGTTTGGGACTAGATGGCGCAGTGTGTTAAATGTCCAAAAATTATTACTATAACATTCAAGTTCTTACAGTTGATACACTTACCAAAACCACACACAGATATTCCACTTGCCGTGGAATACTTATATAATACCATGTCCTTCCAAAACAAAGCTGTATAGTAGTTGTGTCCTTACTCTGTCCTCTCCAAAGAGAACAAATAAAGGTGCCCTATACGAATATAAGTGGATATCACTTTAATTTTCATTTCCTTCCCTTTTCTTTGTATGTGATATGTTACTGTTGATGTGTGGCCACTAAATACGAGGGACAATATCTTTATGTTTTCTGTTTATTTGGTTATTTAATGCATTTCGTGAAAAGATGGCATTCTGTAGCAGCATTCGTAGACTAGAGTAGTATTTTTGTTGTACCAGGTATACTGAACTGTGTTTTTTTATAAAATTGGCGATGTGTAAAAAAAATCAGTGAACGCTTTTGACAAATGTCTGTTCCGCCTAGCTTAAAAGACTTCTCATAGATTTTTAAAATATGTAGATTATGTTATTGACGTTTCTCGCGTACACATGTCAGGATCTTTAAGTTAACGGGCTAGAATGTAAGTCATTCCGACCCATTCTGTAAACCACATGTGAATTTTTATGGCAATCCAGTATTTTGTGGAGACTATTCCGATCTGATTGGTAATCTATTTTTTCCAATAATTAGGAAAAAAATTCTCCCTTTATATATATATTAGCGAAATCATAAGTAATTTTAATATAAACAGTATGGTTTCAATATAAACATTAAAAGTTTTTTTATGTATTGCAAAATATTGACTGATTTATTTTGCCTCGTTGGCGCAATGGTAACGTATACGACTGGTGTGCTTGAGGTCTCGGGTTCATTTAACCTGCAAATATTTATTTCGGAGTTAGGGTGTTTTTCTATGTATAATAGATGTGTATTTACAAAAATAAGTAGATATGTATTCATATCAGTTTTCTAGCACCCATAACATAAGCTCTGCTAGATGGCGTTGCGTTGTAGATGTCGGAAATATTTATTCATTTTATTTATTAAAAGACAATAAGTCTTGTCCAGGCTTTCTTTAGTTTCGTTAGTAAATGAGAATCCCTTACTTCAGGGCCCAATCACCCTAAGGCCCAGCGCTTTGTTTGTACAAATTCCAGGGATTCCTTAAGATGTTTTCTCCTTACACCTAATCTCATACTTTGATCAAAGACCACCAAGGTCCTTTTATCGGAGACAAATATTTGACTAAAATGATTGAATTATTTTTGTTAGTTTTTGACCTATTTTATTTTTGGGTTTTATGTATTTACTAGCTGATCTGCACACCTTTCCTCATAAATATTAAGTTTTCACTCTTTTTTAATATTCGTCATTGGTGCCCGGTTTCCATAGATTGTTTACGTGATGTTATGTAGCTTGAAACCTTCCCAGACAAATGGAATAACCAACACTAATAAAATTTCAGAATTCAGAGCAATATTCTGTGACAGGTACGTGACAAGCAAACTCTTCCCTCTGTCGTTCAGTTTTGTAATATTCGTACAGTTAAGATTTGAAGAAGCCTAACCATTTTTGTTGTTTACGGGGTGGAAAATCTTAAAGGGTCCACCGCACTTCACTTTTTAGTGAAGACTAAAACTTGGGTAATAATGAGGAACGTTTATAACAGTTCATCATGCATAGGGGGCGCAGTGGTAGCGTATGCGACTACTGTACTTAAGACCTTGGGTTCGAATCCCGTCGAACCAAATGTTTGTGTGATCTGCTAATATTTTTTCGGAATTTGGGTACTTTCTATGTATTATATGCATGTATTCACAAAAAAAGGTATATATGTATTAATAGACTTGTCTAGTCCCCATAATACAAGCTCTGCATAACTTGAGACTACATTACGTTGTGTGTGAGATGTCCGAATTGATTATTATTACTATTATCAAGATTTAAACTATAAAGTCTAATCTATGAAATGTCTGGCGGTCAACAGTTTACAGGTGGAGTCGTTAAAAGCTTGTTAAAAACAGCCGTGAACCGTTTCTTGACCTCAAGTGTCCTGTTGTTGCTGCCATCAGAAATTTTGTCTGCACTTTTGCCCTCTACAATACAATGGACATTATGTCCTTAACATCAGGTGTCAAAACCTCTTAACCCGGGCCCCATTTCATCTCATCCATATTTTTTATATTTTTTGTCATTATTTTCTTCAGGACGAAGACATGAAGACTGAAAGACTTGAAGACTCGAAGCCTTGAAGACTCGAAGACTTAAAATTTGAAGACTTTAAACACTTGACGTAGGCAGAAATAGCTGATTAGCTGGTTGCCATTTCATCAAAAGAAGAAGAAGAAGAACATTTTGTAAGAAGTTTGTTTTATGTTTTTTGAAACATTTCAGCTTACGCACATTAAAAAAAAAATTAATTTCGTCACGATAAAGACTAAAGTTTTTAAATACTTAACATTTGCAGAAATAGCTGATACTAGTTGCCATCTCATCAGAAGAAGAATATTTTTTATTTCTCATCAACATTTAAAACCGCAAAAAGATATTACACCTTAAAAATGCTCTTCATAACCATTATATAATCTAAACATTTATATGGAAAACAAACACAGTTTTAAATTCTTTCAAAATATTCCAAGAATGGGATCACAATTCCACAACAGCCTGCAACAGAAACTCGTAAAGGAATTTAATTCGTTTTATTCGCTGAAGGTTTCTTGCTACGTTTATTTGGATCTGTTTGCTTGAGGAACAACTTGAGATAGCTGTTTAGTTTTCTATGGGAACGCTTTGAAAATAAAACTTTTAAATTACTTCGTGTTTCAATCAAAGATCACAAACGATCTTCATAAAGCATCTATAGTAATTGGTATGGAAGGGTTGTGATGAACAATTATGTTGAGTATTAATTTCAAATCGATGTTAAAATAACTTTAACATTTGAAGTTCGTTGTTATTTTTGAACAAATATTTGTAAACGCAATTTTCCACAGACAATTTCTGACAGCTTAGAAACTTTAAATGACTTTATATTCTTACTTATGCATTATTTTTCCCCAATTTGATTTATATAATACTTTATTATATATAACCTATAAAACTTAATTTTTATTATTACAAAATAATCTTGTTTTTGTCGTTTGCATTCTCGTTCCTTTCTAATTCGGAATGGGCTCCGTCTCCAAATCAAGATGGAAACCAACATTTTTAAAGTATTTAGTTTGACTAGTTTAAATATACATCACGTGTATATTGTAATTTTTGTTTTTTTTTTCTTTTCAGTACATTACTTTAAAGCAATTGAGTTTTTCGTTTTTGTATTATTATTTTTGTTTAATAAATCTTTTTACTAAAATGCACTCTACATCCTATCTTTTCTGCATCGCCCACTGGTTGACTGGTAGAGAATACTTTAGGCATTAAGTCCGCCAATGCACCAAAAGTACATTATGTAATAAATAATTAAATAAAATAAAAGACACAGACAACAAATTTACTTAAACATAGTTAAGAATACTTACAGCCTAGCCACTATTTATGCAAAAAAGTTAAATTAAAAAAAAATATCAAATAATACAGGCTTCTATTTTAATGCCTAACTACCTCCTTTACTTCGGAGCCTATTATGATCTATTTTAGACTTCCGTTCTTTCAATGGAAAAAAAACGGAGACAGCTGATTCTTTGCGATATTTAAATAAATTTTACTTTTAGGGTTTCGTACCTCAAAAGCTTAACACGTAACCCTTATGGGATCACTTTGTTGTCCGTCTGTTGGTCTGTCAAGACTTTCTCAGGAGCGCGTGGAGATATCGAGGGGAACTAAGTACTACATGGTACTTTCCGTGAACTCAGAATCTTGCAATTTAGTACGACGTAACCTCTCATAGCACAATAGAGGAAAAATTGCGAAAAAATGCCTGAGTTGTGTTTCACCGAGTAAGTGAGGATATCGGAGGCCCGCACCAAAACCTCTGCCCCCACCCCTCAAAGGTCGGCAACGCACTTGTGACGCCTCTGGTGTTGCGGGTGTCCATGGGCGGTGGTAATAATCGTTTATCATTAGGCAATCCGTCTGCACGTTAGCCCACATTCCATAAAAACAAATACTTAAAAGAGATCATAAATATTCAATTTCAAGCATAGTTTCTGTCTATTTGTCACTTCCAAACATGTGATTTTATTTGTGAATGTTATTTTAACTTATTTGGCATTCAACCGTCGAAATTCAATATGGAATTCTGAATTTGATTACAAAGTAGTCAACGTCGGCATGAATTTAAATAAAAAACATCTGTGATAACGAATGTGGCTATGACATGTGGTTCTGTATATATTTATTTGACCTATAAACGTTTATTTGTTTACAAATATGTGCTATTCTCACAGGCTCTCAGCCTAATAGTGTTCATTATCATCATCATCATCACCCTATCGCAGTCGACTGCTGGACATAGGCCTCTCCAATTTCACGCCACTTAATTCGATCTATGGCTTCTCGCATCCAGCTCCTGCCAGCCGTCTTGCGCAAATCATCGCTCCACCTGGACTGTGGACGTCCTACACTACGTTTGCCGAGACGCCAATAGTGTAGTTACATAATATTAATCACTTATATACAATCAATAATATATCAAACATTCATAATCAGTTAAATACT
Source organism: Hyphantria cunea (assembly GCA_003709505.1). Lineage (NCBI taxonomy): Eukaryota > Metazoa > Arthropoda > Insecta > Lepidoptera > Erebidae > Hyphantria > Hyphantria cunea. The sequence goes on from PKRV01001041.1 coordinate 579,685, forward strand.
TACAGACAAAAAAATGTTATATTTTCAAGAGGTAATATTTAGACCAGTACTAAACTCATATACACATGTCAACTGTATGGATGGTGAAGTGATTGTTGATAACAAAACTCAGTGTAGTATCTAATCTATGAGGTGAATTTGCATATGGACAACTCTTCGCGTAACCCACAATTTGTAGTTCAAAGTCTGGGTGTTCTTTGTGTCTCTTTCATGTATATTTGTTATGTTCCCCGCGACAAGGGATGTATACTTCGTGCAGAAGTTGATATAAAAAATGCTATTGTTTTTTCTTTGTATTCGATCGTAAGAGGCTAGTTCAACAACAGTGTTACATTCATACTAATACTACTACTCAAAAGCAACTCTGTCTGTATGTTAGTTAAGCTTTCATAGCTAAATCGCTGCACCGACTTCAATGGAATCTGTCATGAAGATACTTTGATTCTTCAGGATGGACACACTTTGATTCTTAAGGTGGGTTATGGGTAGTAGAATCACGTTTATTGCAGTACGAACGGGCCGGCAACGATCAACGTAAAATGACAGCGTTCGTGCTGTCGTGTTTCGTTGGTGAATGCAAGACCGTGCGTGACCCACACTATGATGGCCTCTGAGATGCTTCTGCACCATTGGGACTAATGAATGAATGAATGAATGAATGAAATCGGTTGAATTATTTAGAACGTGTTTTACTTTCCATGTATGCATTAAACACTTACACGCTACTTTATTCGATCCTCTGCTTCTCATATCCAACTGCTGCCAGCCACCTTAATGATAATTGTAAGAACAAATGAATACCAAATTTCTACAATTTGTAATATATTTTATAATATATGAATACTTCGTTCTGTCGCCAAGGTTCAGAGTACTAGCTTTGTAATTTTTAACATCAAAATATCAATAATATTTTAATTCACAGAAACGGAGTCGTTTTGAGGTAATAAATTATATGGTACACAATTGTGAATTAAATGTATTCAACAAAAATACATGAAACCAAAAATATTTCGAAATTTTGAAACTCAAGTATATATTCTTATTCCCAGAATTTGACTTATTGCAATTTTACGCTCTGTTAAAAATATGTGAAAACTCGTTCAGTACATATTGGCATATATCTGCTCTTTTATTCTGATATAAACAATTTCGGAAGTCGTTTCAGACGTTTCTTTGATGTTCTATGAAACTCAATAGTACTATGCTTATGGTATGCTTTATGCTCGCTTAATGCTTCTCTCTCTCTCTCTCTCTCTCTCTCTCTCTCTCTCTCTCTCTCTCTCTCTTAAAGTTTAGAAAGTAAGAAAAAGAATCACTTATTCCACCACTTATTGTCTTAACTGCCTTTCTCTCTGTCTATCTCTGATTAAGTTAAATTTGTTGAGTTTTCTTTTCTTTATTTTTATCAAATATTTTTTCAAATGTAACTGTCACATTTTCTCTTACAGAGCTAGAGCCACACCGCTCTATGTTATGCTATCTCTTTTTTCTATTCAATAAATGTCAAAATGCACAAATTTTGTAAAAATTCGTAATTCTCCTATTCTATAACTTAAGTGGTTCGAAAACTGAAAATAAAAATTGAACTTCCTTTTTATACTAATGATTAAAATATCTGTCCTGAACCTTTTTCTAAACAGGCAGCTGATAAAAAAGGTTGGTTAATTAATATAGATTAATGATTTAATCTCTTTTAAGCCCTGTTCAAGATCAATATTTATATTAAGCTTACGTAACCCAAAAACAAAGGAAACTTTCCTTCACGCGTCGCCTAATTTCCCGAATATCAAACCAAAGTTTTCTGTAAATATTTTCGTCGTCTACCCTCAAAGCAATATCTTGTACGTCGTTTATCAATCAGTTGCTTGTTTTCTATTAAATTCAATACTCATTTCAAATTTGTAATCACCTTGTTTTTTGTTTCTTTTGTAACAACAATACGCATTAAATAAATTTTACGTACAAAAGAAATTAAGGGGCAGGTGACAGTTGCATAAACAAATATCTTTTGCTCCAGTTCCACTTTCATATATGTTAAACCTATGTCCTTCCTAAAATATGAAAGCATCTCTTAGCCAAATTTCATAGAAATAAGTGTAGAGGTATAGCCGTGAAAGCGTGACAGACAGACAGAGTCTTTGAAATAAATATTTAGTATGATTTTTTTTATTCTTGAATTTTCATCATTTATTATAGCATTAATAGTGGAATGCAATAAGCTATAGAATACCGTTTTCATTCTCCATTTAATTGTAGAAAAGAAATAATTATGATTAAATTATATTTTAGAATACATGCTAAGACATTTTCGTTTCCGCATGGGAATATCATTACACAATCAAAATGATTCTGGCACTTTACAACTTAAACAATTTCAGCAATTGCGACCACAGCTTTGAGGGGAGTCCCATACCCTAACCAACGCACTTGTGACACTGGTGTTGCAGGTGTTCATGGGCGACGGTAATCGCTTACCATCAGGCGATACGTCTGCTCGTTTCACTCCTATTCCATAAAAAAACCTTCCTTCACTTGACTGGCTACTGGTAGCGTCCCCGAAAGACTGGTAGCATTGCCACGTTGAATGGCAATGCAAGCCGTCTTTGCGAGAAAAAGGCCGACTTTCTGGACATGAAAAGCCTTTGGCCTCTGGTCATCAGGTGACACGTATACGCGTTTGCCATTTTCGCAAAAAAAATCGGGTCACTAGAAAGCTTAATTCAATAAATTTGATTGATCGATTGCGGACCGCTGTCAATATTCTTTGATCAATGTGTATCAAAGCCTCTAAAAGTGTTTTAGTTGGAATTTTGCAGTTGGTTAACTACAAAATTCCAACTAAAAGTTAAAAAAATCTCAGTATTTTTCTTTCCTTGTTTGCCTACTAACTCTGAAGATTTATGAATTGACTAGTAGGTTATCGCAATTAAGAGTAGCAAAGTATTTCCATACAAATTTCTTCAAAAACGTTGCGGCTCAGCCGTAAAAGCTTCCTTCAAACGTTCAAGAAAAGAACGTACGCCTTTTTAAAAGACCAGCAAAGCACTTGCGACGCCACTAGTGTTGAATAAAATGCATAACAAACGAATAAGGTTGACTTTAGGGTTAATAATATTAGTGCTTGTGCACTTAACAAGTATTATTACAATATTTCCATGTATATTGTAGATGCACTGAAAAATCAGACGGACTATTCTTATTGAATACTTTTCCGTCAGAAATCAAACTTATTTAATGGGTTTTTAGCATGCCAGTATTATGGAAAATAACGCCAGTTCTATTAATTTAAATAAACAAATATATTAAAAAACAGGTAGAAAAAATATGTTCATGCGTGCATTATTTGCACCTTTCTCCTTTGCCATTGCACAAAACGTCGACCCTCATCCAAACTTTTTGCATAAAAAGAATCAAACCTATAAAATATTTTTTTCATCTACGTTACGGAGTCATATTTATGAAACTCAGAAGCTACGTTAACATTTAGTGCTGAATTTGCAAAGAAGTTCAAAAGTCACAGTACTTTAATGGCACTCTACAAGGTTTTCATTACTAAAGACTCATCGAAATGATTGTGTTATGATTCATATTTATCTTCAAATAACTAGTAAAATAAAGTAAAAATATTATATTTACCAGCTTCGTTGGACTGATGATCATGAGGTCTCGGGTTTGATTCGGGTTGGGCCAAAGAGTGTAATTGAGTTTATGGTTATATTAGTCTCAACTTTTAAACTCCGGACTTTTGTCAGCGATATGAGCCCGGAGTTTGGAAGCACAGATTTTAAGCCCCCGTACCTAGGAGACAACGTAAAGCCCTCGAGACTGCGCCTGATCTCTTCCCGGTCCTGTCAGGCAATCCAATCAAATTATGAGAAGGAAAGAATAGAAAGTACACTTATGTTGGGGTGCATACTTGTTCAGCGCCTCATGCCCTCATGAGTGTGGCCACGGATGGTCGGGACGGGTTTTCCCCTCCATCAGCTTCACAGACCAACCGCGAGGGGACGACGTTACGCGTGTGCCGTAGGTCGCCTAAATTGAGAGTTTTCACCATTAGACGGTGCCCGCTTCAGTGCGGGCAGGCGCTATTAGGTGTTCGGTTGGCGTAAGAAAGCGGTTCCCGGATCCCTCCCGTCTCCAGCGCAGAGTGGCATACCTTGTGGTCTTAGTCGGTTCGATTCCGACACACCGCCCCGCCGCAAACTCCGGTGGGGTGAAGACCGAGGGGGTTTCCACACGTAAAAAAAACACACTTGTTCACTGTATATCAACCGCGTAGTTGGTTGGTCTCCGTTGAAACTGGCTGATGTTGTCGAATCGACTAGGATTACATAATTTCGGACCGAAACAACCTTCAAAAGCTTTCACCCCAAAGGACAGTAACGCACTTAAGCCTCTTGATTGGCAGCTATTAATGTTCAGCCGTAGTTACTTATCCTCGGGTGGATTAACTCCCGTGTCTCCCTTATCCAGGATTAAAAGTGGTTGGCCTGTGGGTGGAATTAGCCCCACTATTCAGGATGTGTGTTTTTTAGTCCGGTTTGTTTTTAGTCCCTGTGGTTTTAGTCCGTTCTATTCCAACACATCTCCCCGCCGATAGCCCCGGTAGGGTGAGGGCCAAAGGAAAATTCTACAGGTAAAAAGAAAAAGATTTGACCAGCTGCTGGTTTACTCTTCTGTATCCTAATATAATAATGATATTCTCCTAGCCAATATCCACGGTGGATAATCACATAGGAGACCAACCAACTACGCAGGAGATTTCATAATACACAAGTGTGTGCGCAAACACAGGTGCACACTCTGTTTCCTTCATTCTCATAAGCCGGTGGGACGGTTAACTGATATGACCAGGGAGAGATGAGGCGCAGGACCAACCGCTTTATGTGCTCTCTAAAGCACGGAGATTCAGACCCCAACTTCCAAACTCCGAGCTATTATTGAGTAATTCTATAATTAGAAAAAGTCAATAACACTTTTGGCCCGACCCGGATTCAAACCCGAGACCTCTTGATTGGCAGTCACATTCGTCAACCGTTAAACCAACGAGGCAATTATAACCTAAAGTATATAACCATCGTGTCACGTTGTTGCTCACAATGAGCTTCGGAAATATATAACTGATTTTACACCGTTTTTTTTAAATGTGTGTTTTGCTAGGGTGCCTAAGGTAAGATAGTTAACATCACGCATAAATCAATAGAAGCCGAGCATGATTGTACAGAGAAGGTGAAGTATAAAAATATCTTTCTCATTAAAGTTTCTAAAAATCTGTCTTTGTTTTCAAATTCGACTCTATTACATCTCTGTCACCTCTTTTAAGTATCTAGTACCGCATTATCATCACAGAGAGAGAGCATCGAAGAGAGCGTCTACTTTTCGACAAAGTAAAAGGCATAGTATACATAATTACCCTTGCAAATACACATAATTTATTTGTTTTTATATATTACTTATACCAGTTGAGTCCCACAATGCTGCCCGCGGTACAAAAAACAGACGAAGCCAGTCAAATAAAAGTAGCCTAAGTAACTTCTTATATCATCAGCTACCTGCCAGTGAAACTATCGTCAAAATCGTTCCATCCAATCCAGAGAACTAGAGCGAAACAGACAGATAGACAAAAATTGTAAAAAATGTTATTTTAATGTATACATTTAAATATTGCATACGTTATTTTAACATTATACACAAATACGCTTAGTTTATTTATTTGTATAGATAAATATTTTGTGCTCCTTTTAACGAAAACTATGCCAACGGAGGAGTATGAAATGATTGGCGAAGTAAAATTTTAGTATCGGGATGACCGAGTTATATTCGGTATTTATTTTTGGGTCAGTTTTCTAAAAATGAACCTAATCTATATCTGTTATGAATCTATAGCGAACTTATGTCAGATGGAATAACAACAAGGGTGAGCACGATGAGAGTACCATTTATTACGCAGTAACTCCTGGTCTTCATTACTCTAATACTACATGGTAATGTGTGGCTCATGATAATGACTTTTTTTTTTTAGCTGCCAAAATGACTCTGCCCTGCCTGATGGAAAGCATGAGCAGAATCCAAGAGTGGTGGTCACAATCCTCAATGCGAAAAAGAACAATGCAGCATGGTGACCCACAATATGGCGGCCTGGGGGGAAGGGGGATGGTGAGGGGGATAGGGGGCGTTGGATTGGGTATGGGCCTCCGGTATCCTTACTCACTCGATGAAACACAGCGTAAGCGCTGTTTCATACCGGTTTTCTGTGAGGCCGTGGTATCACTCTGGTTGAGCCGGCCCATTCATGCCGAAGCGTGGCTCTCCCACGGTAAAAAACTTACAGGTACATTACATATCCTAAAACCTATCGCTACAATGCATATGATCACGTCTTTATCTTACCGAGATAAAAGGAGCCAGAATACTACGCAATCGATAATAGGCTCATATCTGAAATATACTGAGATAGCTGGTCAGGCTTATTTATCATCTGTCAATTACTTCAAACAATATATGACGTAGAATAAATCTATAAATACCAATTTTCATGAAAATCTATACATACTATAGCTTGAAGATATACTACTTTACACATTACAACACATACAGCATTTCGAACACTGGCTAATATAGCTACTTTTTATCCCTCCGTAAAACTAAACGTGCATCTGTTCGTATGGCACTAAAACGAATAATAATTACACCAGACTCCAAACCACTTGAAGAGATAACCAGAGTGTTGGAGCAATCACCAGATCAGGGCGGTCCTTCTCCGAGAGTCACTTGTAAGCAAATAAAGTCGAAACAAAAACACTCAGTGGTGTGTATGTGAGATCTGCGGTTTATATCGATGTGTCGGTTGTGTTTTATGGCTAGAGTCTGTGAGGATGTTGTTTGGTATAAGACGTAAGAGTTGCAAATTAATAATGAGCATATTTCTTGGTTCTATGCTAAAGTTTTGGATGTTAAGAAAACATAACGATACATGCAATTCTTGCTTAACAATACATACAGATGTGAGCCATACGAGCTTTTTCAAATAGTCCCACCATCTCCTATCCTCTACACGTCCACAGGTGCTGGCCTTGGAAGTCATCATTTTGGAGTAGTCGACATACGCTCTCCAACTAAACGGTTCAGCTTTTCCTTCCTGTACCCAGCAGTTCAAACCTGGAACTTGAAAACGTGTTTCCCTGCCACTTTGATCCCGAGTCCGTTAAGCGGGGAATCAAAAAAGCATTTCACTAAGCCGCTATAGTGTGAGTTAACACTCTGCATTGCCTACATTAGCATTGAGGATAGTGACTACTATTCTTGGATTCTGCTTATACTTTCATTTTGGCAGTATTTGGGTATAAAAGAAATGCCAATGTATTTGTTATTCCGATAAGTATATCATTTTTTTATACGTGTTCATCACCTGTTTTGTTAATGACTTATTTCTTCACTCATACATCTGCAATATATAATCAAAGTTATTAGTTACAATTTATCTTGTGCATAAAGTATAAACTTGCTATACAGCATGAGGTACCTTTATTTACATAATTACATTTGATAGAATCATTTAACTGTTACGTTACGTGTTACCGTGGGAGAGCCACGCTTCGGCATGCATGGGCCGGCTCGACCGGACTAATACCACGGCCTCACAGGAAACCGGTGTGAAACAGCGCCTGCGCTGTGTTTCACTGAGTGAGTGAGGATACCGGAAGCCCATAATCAAAACCTTCCCCCAATCCCCCTTCCCATCCCCCTAGGGGGGCAACGCACTTGTGACGCCCATGGGACCAGGTGTCCATGAGCGGTGGTAATCGTTTACATCAGGCGATACGTCTGCTCGTTTGCCCCTATAACATAAAAAAAAAGTTTAAGGCGGATTTGAATTTTCAAAGTTTGATCACCATTCATCACACCATCATCATCTCATCCAAAAAATGTCTACAGCTATACATAGTCCTCCACAATAACAGGTCTGCTGCTATCCTCATCTGAAGATTTTCCGCGTCCAAGGACCTTTTCTTTTGTTGATGGGGTGGTACGTGGACGTAAATCCTTTCGGATTTGCAGCTCCTTGGGGACTGAAGAGCTAGGTGATTCGACTAAAACCACCCCAGCGGCTAGTCTTAGGCACCCTACTCTGAGAAAGACTCGGACCATGCTATTTCAGGCTCCCCTCCGCGCCTTTGCGACGTCTACCGTACCTCTTCTTATTCGTATAATTCGCTTGAACCAAAATAAATAAATTTTACAATGATACTTTAGGATACTTAAACAATAGTGTATAATAGGATAATAATAAGAATATTATTATCTTATTATGAAATTTAATTACTAATTATCCCGTTTTACATTAAAACAATAACATAATATTTAAACTAAAACGCTTCCATCTCTGTGCTTGCACCAAACACTTCTAGGACGCTCAATTGACCTTCCCTAGGCTGTCCAATAAAAGGGGTCTTACGCGAGAACTTCAGAGCCCGCAGTTTTTCTACTGAGGTTATTCGCCGAGAATACAACTTAAATGAAATCTTAGCTATTTCAACAACGAATTCAGCATAAAGTTCCTTTTCTGTCAGATCAAGGACATTCGCTTCGTGAAACTATTTTGATTAAATATTTAAGGAGTAATAAATACCTACATAACTAGGAAGTTATGTGATGATAAATTAGAACATTCCATTGTTGTATACATACCTAAACCTATCCTACTACTTACCGTACTTCTAATATATGTATAAAGTTCTTGTATAGCGGTTTGTTATCAAACTCCTCCGAAACGGCTGGCACGATTTTTATGAAATTTTGTGTGCATGTCGGATGGGTCTGAGAATCGGCAAACATCTATTTTTCTTACCCATAAATAATACCTCACGCCTAAATATTTTTTTGTTTTGTTTTGTAAATTTTTATACTCGTATATGGCAAAACAACGTTTTCCGGGTCAGCTTGGAGGGAGATACTTTGATTCTTGAGGAAAGACATAAGACTACTCTTCGACGCGTTAACCAATAAACACGCGGGCAAAAGCCTAGTTAAAATGTAAAAGTTTCTCCATATAAACATGTGTGTTTATTACTAAAGAGTAGCAAACATATAGATTTACATTTATGCGTAAAGACACATAAATGGAAATTTAGCACAAAAATATATTATAGTCTGAAATAGCATATTAGTCTATAGCTAAAACGTGGTATTACCACGGGATGAGCAAGATACAGTAGCCATGGGTTGCAATTAATAGTTAAAATTAACTATTTATAGTATATAGGTAGGAAATGAGGAGGTGAAATACCTGATGGAAAGTGACTACCGCTGCCTATGAATACTTTCTATAGGCACATCTTCATCATTATCAGTGTACCGCAGTCCACTGCTAGACATAGGCCTCTATGTTGCTTACGCATGGAGGGTTTTGCCCTTTCCCGTTATTATGAATTTCTTGACACCTCATTATCGTTGTGGTTGAACATTATACACACTTCCAAGGTTTCGCCGTAGGCAGGAAAACATTAATTGAATACAGTTTAGAACCTACTCACTCACAGCGTACGTATGTAAAATTTATGTATCAGTGTGTGTATACACATCTATTTTTTTAGTTGTAAAACATTATTTAAGTTTATGTCAGTTCTATATATTGATTAACAATTGTTACCACAATGCATCTCCCCACAAAATTTCTACATCGCCCAAAGATTGGGTGAAAGAGAATGCCTTTTGTATTGCGCCCGCCATTATACATATGTGCATAAAGTTTTAACATAAATAAATAAAAATGACGGTATACAATTGCATCATTTCTTTTCATAGTCATCCTCACCAACAGCCTTCAACAGTCCACTCACATACACAAAGGTCTCTCCTTAGCCCGTGGTCATCTCAGGATGTATCTCAATTTGTTATGTGAGGCATGAGGTTCCTGGAGCTTCTCCAGACTGCCAAGGTAATCCGCCGCGGGGTTTAGTGGGCAGACCAGTTTTCCGGGAGTTCCGGAGGGACGGAGGGTATGTTGGGAAAAGCAAACCCCGTGTTTGTCGTGTCGTTACCTTAATGACATATTACCCTTTCTTAACGGTAGTACTAAGCAATTATTTAATGATCGACTATAACGGTTAATGAAAATTATCAAGCTCAGTCTTTAATATCCACAATTTGCCATTTTCCACTTTCCCCTGGATCAGTGTAAAATAAGTTATTATATTAAGCTGTGTATACACTGTGGGGCAAATCATTAATGAAACAGATCCTTACCATCCCTCAAAGGCCAAAAACGCACTTGTAACGCCTCTGGTGTTGCGGGTGTCCATGGTCGAAAGTAATCGCTTACCATCAGGAGATATTTCTGCTCTTTTGCTACATTAAAAAAAAACTATTTATCACACACCGGGTAATGGCACTAAGAGGCTTTTATTTTGAGAAACAAAACGAAAGAAAATGATATGGAAAATTCATTTCTGAGTTCCTTCGATACAGAACTTCAAGTTAATGTCGTGCACACAAACGTATTATTCACTTCTTCTCCATTTAAACTTTAATTGTGCCAATTTTCATACTCCCCCGTTCGCATGATTTTCGTAAAGAGGGGCACAAATTTTTTTTATTTAACGTATAAAAGTAAAGTCGGGTCATTTTAAGTCAATCTTGGTGTAATTGCGCTGAAGTCTTTGTTTCATTAGTGAACCCTACAAGTTAAAAATATTAATTTCAAGAAATACTGTTTCAAAAGTTTTTTGTTAAGTGTTAGATGACCTTATTTCTCAAAAAAGGCTTTAAGGTAGGTAAACCTTACCTTACGGATTACTTTATGAATTACCTTACCTTATGGATTGGATGTGTTACTAACAGCAGTTCTCGAATCCCTTCCTTTTCAGGCGCAAAGTGGCACACAGTGTTGTTTTGAGTAGGTCCGATTCCGTAATACCACCCCGCTGCAAATCCCGGTGGGGTAACGGCCCGTGGGGGTATCCACATGCTAAATGATCTGATTAGATGATCTGAGATGAATAAATAATTGAAGAATCGACTAATCGCCGTCCACTGCTGAACGAAGATCTCCCCAAGGAGCGACAACTATATGTGGAGGTCTTTGGTAGCCCACATTCATCGGCTGCCAGCCATTTTCTTCAACTTGTCAGTCCATCAAGCCCTAAGGCACCGTATACTACGTTTGCCTAATCCCAGTCTCTACTCTAACACATTTCAACTCCACCGACCATCGATAAAATAAAAATAATTATAGTTCGAACATAATTCTACACTATTATTATTATTATACTAGTTGACTACCTCGTTGGGCTAGTTGTTAGCGTAAGCGACTGTAGATCAAGAGGTCTCGGGTTCAATTCCCGAATTATGAACGGAAACCTGGAGTGTGGAAGATGACGGTGTTTCCCGCCCGTGCCTCGTCGAACATGTTTAATCGTCGGTCCCGGTTGTCATGAATAACTATGGCAATCGTTATTAGAAAGTCAGTGCACTCAAACACACTGACAACTAGTTGACCCTTCGAATTTAGTTCACCCTCAGGCTTTTGGAGGTTAGATGCCAGTCGCTCTGAGTGAAAACTGATATTCAGGTAAAACCGGTTGAGCTAGTGGCCAATTTGTCTTGGGAATAATGATGATAGAACTATGTTCGTTAGTGTGCATCCTCCTTAAGTAGAAGTTAGGGTTATTAAATAATTTTTATAGCACCATTTTACTATGTAATACATAAAATGTTCGTCTGTCCGTAAATTACGTTTCGGCACAAATTCACTTGTTTATTATGACAATAAACTTGGTCGTTTCATTTGTGTAAAGTTTTATTGGGTAGCAACTTTTTGGTGCAACTGTGCCCCCTTGGTTGGTTTACAATGTACTATTATTTAATGGAAATACAGTCGCATTCTATCATATGTTAGAGAAATCTATAGAGCAAAACTAGAGGGAGTAGCCATACGCAGGCGTATAAAAGTATAGGCCCAAACGGGCCTACGCGTTACAATGTTATCACGCAGAATGTATTGTGTGTGTTGAATTGTGAATATTTGTTTTAATTGTCTTGTGTGAGTTCGTAGCCAGGCGATTGTTTTTCTATGCGAGTCTAGAGAGTAGAGTTTATTTTGTATCGGAAAAAGCGCTGTAGATTAATACCAACAAAAGTTTGTATCCACGTGTTTCCCCAACTAAAATAATGAATGTTTCTCTTTTCTTTAAAGGGAACTTACACCTTGTATTGAATGATAGAAAAGGGCATGCCTCGGTGGTCTGGCCAGGTAGAGAGGGAATGTATGTAGAAGTGTATGATGTGGTCGTCAACAGCGAACATTTTACCGTACAGCAAACCTAGGAAATAGTATAATATTATGTAAAACACATATATACTGTTAGCTTTCAGTATTATTTATTGTACACACTGAATACATAAACATGAAAGGTGCAAGCAAGTGTTATAAACAGAGGCAAGCTTAACCCAAAATTGATTAGGTACATAGCTTAATTGAGCATTTTTATATATTTATATAAAAATGCTATTATTTATATTAATAAATTTCAAGCAGATATTTGAAATACTGCTCCCTGGGATAGTATTTTTTGAAAGGAGCCTGCTAAGTAGTCTTTCTTCTCGTATGGTAATACCTATATCTTAAAAAACCTTCTTCTTAAGTAGATGCTTATGTTCAGTACTGGACTTTTGAAGGCAATTGATTTAGAGTTATTTATAAAGTATTTTAAATGTATTAATGTATATTATTGGTATCAGTTCTCCACATACCTACTCAAATTTCATTTCGCTCCTCTAATCACTGAATATTTTATGTAACAGTAAGAAAATTACAAACGATAAAGACCGACAGTCTATCCCAGCTTTATGTACACAAAACAAGCAATAAAATATAAACGTTTTGTCTATATAACTGCCATTAAATGCGACAACTTGTCTAATTGGTATTTAAATTATTTTACAACCATTTGTTTTAATTGGCAATATTGGCGGGTTTTGTTTTATTGAGTAACGACTATTTTAAAGGACCTATCTCTTATTAAAACTAGAGAGTCTATTTAGTGTTTCATATTTTTTCTATATGATTGATTAATGCTTTTATTGAAACGCAAATATGTTCTTTTTAGACCTTCTTCAGACCGTTTTCGATACCCTATATCCATTTATAACTGGATGGCTAAAAACAGACGTATTTGTAAACTGACACTTAAAATTAACTTGTGGGTACACACCAAGATCTTGCGATAATCACATTCGAATGGCTCTGTGTGGTTTTAATGGGATCGATTCTTTCATAGCACCTGTATTGGGGTCTCGTGGTTCATTTCGTAGGCCTCAGCTCCGCTCTCAAAGTAACTTTTGTGTTGAGGGTTCACACGAAGAAAAAAATAATTTATCTGTAAAAAACATAATTTATTATTAGTCACTGCTTTGAAGTAATTTATTTTTCAAGAATTAGAGGACGAGATGTCAGGTCATCTCGTCTACCCTTTGATAGCAAAAGGCGTCTGCCTATTTTTGTCATGAAGTAAACATATTATATTTCCAATTCCTCCAGTTTTTCTTCTCTTCTAATTAATTTCGTAGCGGGTTCCAAGACAGTTTAATATTTCCTGGGGCTTCACGAGTGTCATAACTCGGTGTGTTCGTGGGCCACTGCTCTTGATCCTGGTGTACAGGAATTACTGTGGTGGGCGTGTCAGCGGGATTAGTCCCCTACCCTTAAGTAATATATAGTTAAAGTATTTTGTAATATCATTCAACGTGCTAACGAATACCTCTAATACGTATATATTTACAAATAACTTCGACAGTAACTCTGTATGTCTGTCTATTACGCTTTCACAAAAAAAAAAAATTTCGGACATTTCAACACACAACGCTATCTAGTCCCTAACTAAGCAAAGTTTGTACTATGGGCACTAGACAACTGATATTATTACATATACATACTTTTTTTGTAAATACATACATATTATACATAGAAGACACCCAAACTCCGAAACAATTATTTGCAGATCATACAAACATTTGGTCCGACCCAGGTTCGAACCCGAGACCTCATGGACAGCAATCGCGTACGCTACCACTGCGCCACCGAGGCAACAATTAAAATTGCCATAGAAATACTTTGATTGTTAAGGACGGGTATAGGCTTTTTTCATATAGGATGGGCCTGCCAAAGTGACTCTGCTCTGCCTGATGGAAAGCATAAGCAGAATCCAACAGTGCTGGTTACCATACTCATAGCGAATGCTTAAAATGCTATAATGTAGCATGAGACACACACCAAGAGTGAGAGACACACACCATGGCGGCCTAGTGATGCTTATGCATCATTGGTCTTCCGGTTTCGCACTCACCATCGAAACAAGCACGAACGCTGTCATTTTAGGTTGATCTTCTGTGCGAGGATAGAACGTCGAGGCATCCCGTTTGTCCTGAAATCCGCGTGGCTACACTTTATCGCCAAAACCGATTAGGCACTCGAGGAACTGTGGGCAAAAGCTAATAATTTATACAAATCGACTGTCTCCTCGACGACTTGGTGTTTTTTTTTCAATAATAGGCAAACGAGCAGACTTATCGCCTGATGGTAAGCGATAACCGCCGCCCATGGACACCCGCAACACCAGAAATATCGCAAGTGCGTTGCTGGCCTTTGAAGGAGGGGTTGGGGCCTCCGATATCCTCACTCACTTGGTGAAACACAACGTAAGCGCTCTTTCAAACTGGTTTTCAGTGAGGCCGTGGTATCACTCTGGTCGAACCGTCCCATTCGAGCTGAAGCGTGGCTCTCCCAAGGTTCTTGTTAATATTTATTTCTTAAAATAAAAGTCACTTGCAGTTTATGCTGTGCAATAAAATTGCATACAATGGCTTACAGAGTCCCTGGCGAAATTCCGACGAACTAAAAAAGGCATCCAAAGTTTCAACAATGTTTAAATCTGTTTGAACCAGTTGAAACGTACAATTTTTAAACATATTTTTAGCAACACAAGATGAATGACAGTTATTAATTACTTAGGTATGAATTTAAAATATTTGATATATTGGAGTATATTGGTTTATAAAAGTTACTTACTGCTAAAATTATATGCCTACGACTAATCTAATTAATAAGTCGAGATATATCTTCTGATGACGTCTCAATACAATTGATAATAAATTATCAATATAGCAGTAAATTATCAATATTTAAAAAAAAAATCTTTAATGAATACTAGCAAGCCTATATATAATGTATGGTTTAATTATAGTGAATCTACTCGAAATATTTTTACAAACAATAATAATAATAAAACCGAACCTTACTTAACAATCACTATTTATTTGGTAAAACCTGCATAAAAATCCGTGCAATAGCTTTTGCGTTTATCGCGAACAGACAGACAGGCGCGGCGTAGAACTTTGTTTAATAATAATAAGTAGTGATGTAGTATACAAATTACAAGTTGAAGTTGAAACCAGCACCACCTAGCCATGAATAGCTTAACTACTACTTCCACGCTATACATTAGTGAAATATTCAAAACTTATGTTTCAAACAAAGGAAATTCAAAAATACAGATTATTTTAATTACTGAAATATCACAAACATTAATTTTTTTATAATATTATTTCATATCATAATAATAATATTAATATTCTAAATAAAATTATAAAACAGCTGATTAAAAATCTTAACTGTGTTTAGCGCCATCTAGCGCTTAAAGTATGTAACTATTTCACTTCTGGGCTCCAGTTTAGCGTGTATTACATCCAATAGATGTCAGGGTGGACTATTCGTTTCTTTCGTCCATGGAGACGGCACCTACTAAACTTCATTCTAAAATACTCTTCGTTACAACCTTATACGGTAAATACCATTTAAAGTTACAAATACAAGGTCCTATATCCCCTAGTCTATCAAATTATAGGGGATAAGCACACCTAACGAAAGAAATTATTTGCAGTGGTGGCCTGTATCTGTAATTGCGCAAAAGAAGATACTTCTGTCGTTGTTGTTTATGAACCTATCTATACTTTTATTTTCAATACTTTAATTAATTACTCCACAATTTATACTTCTTGCAGCTGTTATTAAATAGGTCTAAACTCCCGTTAACAACACCCAATGTAACTACAAGCTCGAAAGTTCCAATTCATTTGTCATTTAAGGTAAATGATGTCTAAAATATTTCTTAAAATATCTAAAATACTTATTTTACTTTTCAAATATCAAATCGAAATCTTTATGTGGTATTATAATAAATGACTACAGTACTTAAATGGTACATAAATTGATGGTATGGTACATAAATACCGTACTTCATGGTAACATCGGTGCATATTGTGACACCTTAAATTGTTGTGCATTTTAACATGTTATTAGTGAATTTACTGTTTCCTATTGTAAGATGTAATGTAACAGCAACTGGTTGTCCCAATAAATAAATTATGTCTGATTATAAGAACCCACCCGCAAAATTTCATAAAAATCGGAATATCCGGTTAGGAGGAGTTTAGTTACTAACACCGCGAGACCTTTATATGTCATAAAAGTATGTTTGTCAGTAATTGGTCTTATTACTATTACACTGGCTCTGCTTAATTTGGTATCAGACTTGAGATTATTTGGTGGTTACCGCTTACTTACTTAACACTTAATATAACTGATCTATTTTTAAAACATGTAACAAGAAGACTTTTTAAGTTTATATGGAGTTTTCGACAAAGGCCTCCTCCAACCTTTTCCATTCTTTCCTTTCCTGTGTCACTCTGTTCCAAGTGACTCCAGCCACTTGTCTAATAATAATTGTCTTAACAAGAAGACTACGAAGAAGTTTCAGTAAGGCTGGACTCTTTGACGTAGAGACATGGCTTCTACTGCATTTACCGTGGAGAGTGCTCCGAGGAATTGTTTGGACTGATTCCTGCCGCCTCTTTCCGCCATTGCCCTACGCAACAGCAGTATCATCCCCACCACTTAGATGGTTGGCAGTCCATAACTGTACGGTTTTCCAGAAACTTTCTGCCTCTAACAACAAAACTGTGAAATGAACTATCGCCTGCGCTATTCCCGGACCAATACGACCTTCAAATCTTCAAGAAAAGAGCGTACTCCTTCTCAAAAGACCTGCAACGCACTAGTGACGCGTACTCATTTACTACTATCAGGCGATACGCCTGCTCTTTACCCCCTATTCAATAAAAAAAACTATAGCACGTTATATTCACACTAAAAATAATTTCAAGCCCGTCTGTATTAAAAACAAAAACTATTTTCATAAAACTAATTTTAATACAAATAATTTTCAACTCAATTTTTAGCAGTGTGGCAGCAACAGAATAGTCGCCAATGTCTTTTATTCCCACTATCGCCGGTCGTGCATACCCCATGGATAACGACGGACCAATATGGCTACCGTAATGAGGTAGCTGCACTGGCCATATGTGGCATAGTTAGAATGGTACGAGTGTTGTTTTAATTGGTGGCTTTTGTTCGATGATAGCATGTAGTCTGTAGGTATTGGAATAAAGTTGTTATTGATGATGTTTTCTTTTAATTTAACCGCCTGGAAAAGTGACTCAGCTTAGCTTGATGGAAAAATCGAGTAGAACCCAATAGTGGGGGCCACCATACTCACTGCGTATGCTAACACTACAGTATGGCGTCCCACACTTTGGCAGCCTAGTGGGATGCTTATTTACAAGCTATATTTGTACACTATAATTATTTTCAATCCCCGACGCAAAAAGAGACTGTCTGTCTGAGTAGCTCTCTAGCGGATGGACTGATTTTGCTGCAGTTTTTGTCATTTGAAATCTCCGATATGATGTATGACATTTTTGGCGTGTGATTACTCGATTAAGTGCTTGTCCCCTATTTAAGCACTTAATTGAGTAATCATAAAATACTATCCTATTCATCTCTTGGGCTACTAAGGGACAAACGACGAAATAATAATAATAATGTTTGTTTAAGCAAAGTTAAATAAAGATTTTCTCATACAAACAACATTTTCATTAATTATGTACCCAGTAATAGTCAGCACTAGAATCCACATTAAGATTAAACTTTTTTGTGGATACCAGTCCCTCTCTTAATTAAAACTCATATTAATGTATAACTTGCTTATTCAGAAAGACGATATCACTGTAAAGAGACGGTTAACTTGAAACAAACCCTTTTTTTTACCTGTGGAAATCCCTTCTGGCCTTCACCCACCGGGGTTTGCCGCGGGGCGGTGTGTCGGAATCGAACCGACTAAAACCATACGGTGTGTCACTCTGCGCCTGAGACGGGAGAGATCCGGGAACCGCTTTCATACGCCATCCGGACCCCTCCTAGCGCCTGCCCGCACTGAAGCGGGCTCCTTCGTCAACTTGAAACAAACCCTTTACCAACCTATCTGATCAGCATAGTAGTAGACCGAAACCTCCTTTTTAAGGAGAGGCCTATGAAAAGCTCTTGATATGGTGATATGTAAAGGAGCTATACTTTCTGAGTGAAAGATGAGATTCACATTTTATTTTTATTGTGTACTGTAACGCGCGTAGTCAAGATGGCGGCACAGCAACACATTATATTGGCACAAACTTATAATATTCTCCAATGCACATCAAGTAGAACGGCTAGAATAATCTCTCTAGGCTCTAAATAGTGCCCAATTTTTATTACTTATATTATTCTGTGTAATTTCATTGAATACATAAATAAATAAATAAAAATATATAAATAAAATTGTTTATTATTACGACTCCGCAAACGTAGTGTAGGACGTCCACAGGCCAGGTGGAGCGATGATTTGCGCAAGATGGCTGGCAGGAGCTGCATGCGAGAAGCCAACTAAAGGGCGTGAAATTGGAGAGGCCTATGTCCAGCAGTGGACTGTGATGGGCTGATGACTATTACATACAATTATTGTTTGATAATACAGGATTGTGCAACATTAAAGATTTATTATGCTGGAAGTACCATTGTATAAAACGAGTACAGACGTCATTAACAATAGGCACTATTTGTAAGTCGCGCCGGAAGCTGATAAACGGAGGCGGCAAGATATTAATATTATTTAATATAGATCAACTATTTACTTGATTATTAAATTATAAGGTTTTAATATAGCAGGTTAACTTATAACAGTACATACAGATGCCTGGAAGAAATTGCTATGAGTAACAAGGCCGCCCTTTGCACATCACATTTTCTTTTTACTTTTTTGTTAATTTTGAGAATTGTATATTGTTTGTAAAGTTGGTGTACAAATAAAGTATTATCTATTTACAAAAGTGAAAAGAAAACAAAAAATGAGTAACAAAATATGCAAAAGTATCAATGAACAAAGTACATAACGATCCGTCATTTGCAAGTTTTGCCTACGTGTGTACACATAAGTAGGCAAAACTATTCAAATGATTGTACGTTTCTTACCACAACGCATGATATTCTTACCAAATAAATCAGCACTCGCAAACCATCCATGTAAAAGTGTTAAAATTTCTTTGCCGCAAAGTTTGTCGTAGTGAACTTCGGAGTTGGGACATTTTTGTATAAAACATTGTTAAATTATTTTTACAGCAATCAACGCTCTTACAAGGGGCATTAAGTACTTACATTTGATATGTCTTACATTTCTACCAGATTACACTGGCCTCTGGATTTATATACCTAGGTTTCATGGAACGAGATAATTTCATTTTCTCGGTTCGGATTGGTTTTACTGGAATATCAGTTTATCCACGGAACGACTGGCATCGGAACTCCGTAACCCTGAGGGTGAACTGAATTTCAAGATTAAACTAAGTTATCAGTATATCTGAGGGAATTGACTTCCCAATAACGATTGCTCTGGATACGAGTATTCATGATAACTGAGAGACAATTTAAGTTAGTTTCAAAACTATTGCATTAAACAGTATTATAGTATCAATATAATTGTGAAGTTAGAGCAATATAGTTATAAAAAGTCTTATGGGATGCTATTTTACTATCTCGATACTAGCAAGTATAAAGCTGAGATGTTTGTTTGTAGGAACGTTCTCATTTGAGATAGTGTAGCTTCGATTTTAAAATTATTTTAATTTGATGTTGGATAGCTCATTATATTATAAAGGCCAACGGCTGTACAAGTTCCCATCATCCCATCAACGAAAAGGTGTCTGTCATGGGAAAAAACCGCAAAAATTACTGCACCACTGCAAGTGGTTTAAGCTATCGCCACGCGGCTTTACACTGCGCCAAGTGTTATGGGTTCAAATCGCACATGGGACAACGCATTGTGTGATCCGAATATTATTGTTCTGAGTTTGAATGTTCTTTGTGTCGCACACCTACATACACAAAGACTCAAGACACGGGATGTACTTATGTACATATATTCTTAATGCAAATAATTTAAATTAATAAAAAAATACTTGAACCAAAAAAACGGGGTCTTATTTTCATTTCGAGAGACACAGGCGAAATTGCGTGGGTTAGATACCTAGTTATTGATAAAAGGTATTATGAATAATAGAAAGTTCTGAGTTTTCGTGTTTCTCAAAGAAAGTTAATCACGAAGAAGTATTTGTAAGTTGGTATTGTACAAGGATTGCAATGGTACAAAAATGTAAACGAAACTTGTAAATACAATCTACGTTGAAAGTCTTTGAATTTTATAAAGAAACATGAATCACAAAAATGTGCGCGCATAAGTTTAGTTTGACCGCAAAAAATTGTATAATTATGTTTTTATATGTTTGTTATTGTCAGGACATGGTTTTTATACGAAAATTTGTTATATTTTCTTAGTCCATTTCGCCCTATACACTTTGGCCCTGCGGGAAGTTAAGGCGGGCTTAAATACTAAAATAAGCTTTTCTGTGATTTACAAAATATTCACGAAAATAAATTTGGCGGTACGAAGTTCACAGTGAGAGCTAGTTTTAAACAGTAATTAGTTCGTCAACAACCCATAATGTTCCACTGCTGGGCTCGGGTCTCCTCTCAAGAGATTGTTAAGGTCATGCGTCCCCACGCTGGCTAAGTGCGGGCTGGGGACTGGCAAGACTACATTGTGGCTGCGTAATCTTGCCGTTGGATGTTTTCAAGCCGCCCAAAGGCCTCCAACTTACCTGGATGGCTATTATCCTAAAAAACAACCAGGAACCCAATGCTTAACGTGACTTCCGAATCACGGAGACGCTAATGATAACATGCCACCAGCGGACACCCATCTAGGTACTGACCTCGCCGTCGTTATATACCCTCGGTGATTGTGTTTGATGATGTGTTTTTGGTGACCGAGTACAACTGGGCTATGAGCGCCTCGATTAATTAGTTAATACAACTTAATTTAAAGAAAAATCTCTGCCGTTTTTGTATTTTCAAATTTATACTATCCCTCTGATCAGGGAGGAATGGTAGGTTTCTTTTTATGATATAATAATGGTGATGATTTGAACATATACGCGTATAGTAGAACTCTCCCTCGATAAATGTTCTATTCCTCACGAAAAATATTGGAACTCGATTAGTCAGATGGTTCCTAGTTTTTCTGAGTAAAAAAATAACCTATAGATAAATTATGACTGACAGCAACTCTTAAACGAGTAATTCTTGTAAATATATATACATGACCTGAATCTCGGAAACGACTCCAGTGATTTTAATAAAAATTTAGTAGGCATTAAATAATCGATGTAACAAGGATTCATTTACAGATAATTTACCAAAAACACAATACAGTCATCCAGGTATTAATATTAGAATGATATTGTTTAAAAAATCTTAAAGAGAAGTCGAGGACATATCTCTGTCCTCCATAGAGTTTAATGGGACACGAAAATTCACTAAAGTAGGTTGTGTTGTTCCCATATTTTCAAAGATCACATTTTACGTCTCCAAGAAATCCACACAGCAATAAAAATTTAAATGGATCTCGTTCGCTACGATCTACGTAGCGCGGTGCAGTTTACATGATGCGACGTAACGTTTTTAATGTAAGGGCTGCCAAAATGACTACTCTGCGTGATGGAAAGCATGAATAGAATCTAAGAGTGGTGGTCAGTATAACCAATGCGAACGTGGACAATGCAGCATGGTGACCCACACTACGGCGGCCTATTGAGATGAATTTTTCACGCCCCCCTTAAAGGAGCCGGGATCACAGTGGCAGGAAAACACGTGCGCAGGTAGTGAGTTCCAGGTCCTAACTGGTAGGTACAGGAAGGAAGAGCCGAACCATTTAGTTCGAGAGCGCATGCCTCGACTTCTCTAATACTTTCAAGGTGAGCACGTATTGTCATATAGAGGCAGGAAGAAGGTGGAACCAGGTGGGAAAGCTCGTCAGAACACTCTCCATGATAAACTTCTATGAATTATTTCACTCTATGATGTTAAGTTAAGGCTCCTCGTAGATTCATCAGTTAGTTACGGAAAATAATTATTTATATATAGATTTTACACCTAATATTACTATTGATATGAAGTTTTATAGATAGACACATATATAGGCGCACATATATCGGGTTCGATTCCTGAGTCGGACCAAATGTTTGTATGATCTGCAAATATTTGTTTCGGAGTTTGGGTGTTTTCTACATATAATTTATTTACAAAAAAAAGTATATAAGTATTAATATCAGTTATCTAGTACCCATAGTACAAGCTCTGCTTATGTTGGGACTAGATGGCCTTGTGAAAAAAAAATATATACAGCATTAAAATTTTGTTAATTTTTTTAAATTGGTCTTTCCATCCATTATTACTCCTATTAAAAATTCAATTCACACAACGCCATCTAGCCTTAAACTAAGCAGAGCTTGTACTATGAAAGCTAGAATGATTGATAGAATACTTATATACTTTTTTAAAATACATATATATTAAAGGTAGAAAACACACAAACTACGAAACAAATATTTGCAGATCATACAAACATTTGGTACGACCCAAGAAGGAAAAGAGAGTGCAACTGTGTTTGTGCACACACTTGTGCACCATAATATCTCCTGCGGAGCTGGCTGGTTTCTGTTGAGACTAGCCTTAATCGGCTAGGAGAATTTTTTTTATTAGTTTTCATTACTAATTTATTTCTTGAGGGTTTCGCGATGTGAGAAGAGTAACTCTCTTCTTGCATCATGTAAACCCAGGAGAAGTTTCTTTTATTTAATGTCAGTCCCGGATCTTGCGAAACTGTCCAAAATCTCGTACTCCTTTTGTTGTTCAAGATTGATAGCTCTCGGAACTTTTTCGCGGATCCCGGTGTTCAGCATTGAAGTTAAATTTGTGAATATTAATAATTTTAATGACAGGGCACTTTGTTTTCGTTTCATTTTAAAAATATATTTGATTTACCTTGGATGCATTCCTTTGACATCCCTTTGATTGTGTTTTTAAAAATCTTATCTATTTGAAAATCACACATAATATTAAAAAAACTTCGTTACTAGTTTACTTGAAAGAAAATAAATGTCAAAATCAGAGTAATGTTGTTTCGTCGAGTAAATAGCGTTATTTTTTAAGCTGAACTGTGGCCTTTTAGTCACACAGCCAGACATTTCACTGATTTTATTTTGTTGGTTTTGTATATTGTTCGCTTGTTATTTAATCTTAGTTAAATGTCTTAGTTTTTCCTATTACATGTTTATTATGAGTTACTATTTAATGTATTCTTTCTTTTACTTAGGAACCGCCCCGGTTTCAAAATGGTGACGGGTAAGAAATAAGTAAAGTGACTGCACAGTTGACCTAGCATTTAAGTGGTCGCCACGCCGCTTTCTACTGCGCTAAGTGTTGTGGATTCAAATCCTACATGTGGCAATTCTTTGTGTAATCCACAAATTATTGTTCTAAGTCTGGGTGTTCTATTTGTCTGTTTCATGCTTGTTTGTAAAGTTCCCCGCGACATAGGATGTACATTCCTACAAACAAAAATGGAACTGTTTGTTACGTCTTGAACAATAAACCACTGAACCGATTTAAACGAATTTTGGCATAGAGGTACTATGATTCTTGAGAACATAGGCTCTTTAGCGCAATAATCGACATACATATATAATTAAATAAAATTGGAATGTATTTGTAATATTAAAATAATCGCTTCATACTAAATGCGTATATATTTATACACGTTATATATACCAAAATAACATTTTGTTCAATTTTGTCTGTCTGTAGGTCTGTCGATATGTTTGTTACAGTTTACCTCTGGAACGGCTACACCAATTTTGACGAGACTTACACTGGCAGATAGCTGATGTAATAAGGAGTAACTTAAGCTACTTTTTTTAGATTAGCTCCGCGGTGTTACCCGCGGTTGTAAATGTACAACTTTTAGCATCGCAGTTAGCTAGTAATATATAAATTATATCTGTATTGTTGAACCGCAAATTGAATGAACGATAGTTTTCTTTAAATGTCGATAGAAGGCGTTGCGCATTTTTTCTGAATCGCGATATTGTTGTCGTCAGCCCAGTATTATAAAGAACCAGGGAACCAGCTCAGGGAAACAATACAATATTTTAGAACAAGTGACAAGTTGTAGTTTTATTCACTCGACTTAGTTACCCCCAGTGCAATTGTGTTGTTCTCACTAAATACCAGGCAACTCTTGGTATTTACGATGTATAAATACCATTGATGATAAAACCACTTAAATCCGTTGAAATTTCTAGGCGTACAAGAACTCAAAACGACTCCATTTTATAAAATGTAAAGTATGACATGTGTCATAAGTCATAACAGGTCGTTTTGAGGTGGGTGTGAGGGACATCGTCTTTTTGTTTTATCGAAAGACGGTCCCCATTTCGTGTCATCCACATTTTTATACATTTTATCATAATTTTTATCACGACGAAGACTCGAAGACTTAAGATTTGAAGACTTTATATAATTGACATTGGCAGAAATAGGTGATTAGCTGGTTGCCATTTCATCAAAAGAAGAAGAATAGGTAGGTGTGGAATTGTGGACTATTATCTAAAAAGTAAATTTAATCAAGTAACAAGTTATTTAAAAAGAGCTAACTGCATCAATATCCGTCATCTATATAAAGTTCATTGAAAAACTGAAAAGATAGGAAAAACTGAAAAGAAAATATTTTCTTTTATTTTTTTTTTAGTTTTGATGTAGGTACCCGATGTCCCTCTCATGACTAAGGCGAATCTATTGACAGCACTCACATAAAAATACGACAAGCCGTTTAGGCACTAGGGTGTGCCAAATAAATATATATACATATACAAATATATATACTCCAAAAACTTAACCCTCCTTCTTTCGTCAGGTAATACCAAACTAATCTATTGTTTACGTCCCTATCAAAGAAACAGATATCTACGCAACTATTTTTTCTTCTAGAAATATCTGGATCCAAAGTTACTTAAATTTATTGAAGAAAACAACACTAAAGTTTGCCAGTGGGCAGACAGCAAAATAACAAAGACAAATAGAAAATAAATATGTTTGTCAGTCCGACACACGACGCGCGCTTCAGCTTTGGTACTTAGACTACATTGAGCCAAACGCGTAAGCGTCATGAAATTGACAGACTTAGATGATATCCAAAGTACTAAAATGTATCATCAACAACCCATAATATCCCACTGCTGGGCTCGGGTCTCCTCTCAGGAGAGGGTTAAGGCCACACGTCCCCACATTGGCTAAGTGCGGGTTGGGGACTAAAATATATATACAGTGGAAACTCGAATAGCCGGAATAATAGTTGTCGGTACGGATTCGGATAATTGAAAATCCGGATGATTGAATGTATTAAGAAAAGCTGGTTTAGTGCACATCAACGAAAATTAATGCTTATTATGAAATTATCATGGTTGCATACATTCAAAAGACGAATTCTTAACTTATCTAATGAGAAAGTTGAATTTTATGCATTTTAAGGAGTTCGTTAACATCAGCCGGAAGTTGCCACTTCAGTCGCCGGTTCAGTCAAAGAAAAGAGAAATCGGCTTCATGTTTTCATGAAGCCGATTTCTCTTTTCAGTGAGCAACGTTGCTACAACACTAAATCCACGTTCAGTTAAATAGGACGATGGGAATGCTATCAGAAATCGTTGAACAGTCAACCATAATTCTGGGTACAATTGTGAAATCGGCTTCTGTATCTAAAATTCTTGGTAGTCATTCCTGAATTTCATTTTTAATTCCTCATCTGTCGTCACAAGTTCTTTAGTTTCAGTTCATTAACTCTTCTTCCACATGTGATGATCCTACTGTGTTAATATATGGAAAACGATTCAAACCCCCTCAATGTCCCCTAGTTTTCTCTGGATCTGGATCAACTGCCTTCCCGAAAGTCTCTAACGCTCACAAAGTGGCGTTATCGCCCACATTGAAAACATATGCTCTGGAGCCACCTTTTGAACTCCCCCTGAATTAGGACGGAATTGTTTAAAGCAATAAATTATAGTTCCTCGACTCCGGTATTTTTGTAAGGCCGTGGTACATACACGCTGCTTGGACTTATCGTTTTTTGTCAAAACATGGTACTCCACATGACCTTCGCATTTCTATTTTCAAATATATTTTCTCTATTTATAGTAATATATTAAGTACATGTATTTAGGGTGGTGCTTTTATTTTTATGGTGTCTAAACAGTCAGTATTACATAATTATAGAGTACAAAGTTACCACACGTACGCAGGCATATACTTGATTCTCAAGGTCAAGGAAACAAATTTTGATTCTGTAAGAAAAAAAATTATAGGTACTTTGGAGGAACGGGTGTCATGTCCCTCCAACACAAAGGGAGGATCCTCCGACCAGGCGAGTTGATCATGCCTGGCGGGCCACTGCCCAACGGTTGACGTTGGGATGTTGTATATATGCTAATCGGCGCGAGAACTTCTATTGCGCGATTTAGGATTGGTAGTTTATTAGTTTCCTTCGTTACTCCGTAGTTCGAAGTATCTTCGGTAGATGGCGTTGTAGTGTGTTTCTGCTGCGCTGTATGTGGAAGTCGCTACAGGTACCAATAATATCTGGTGAACCTCAGCATATGCCTATGCTAACTGAGATTCGCCAGATATTATTAGCTGCTATCAGCGTTGGTTCTAAAAGGCAGATATGTACATCAAAAAACGACTTATCAATAATTTAAGTTAAATAATTATGAAACATCACTTTAATAGGTAAAATTCTAGTCGAGTAGTAATCCTAACCTTTTTAAAACAACCACATCTCTGAGTTGAGGCCTACTTTAAGCAGTGGACTGCTAAAGGCTGGTGGTGACGATGATGATCACTGACTCCTAATTCTGTACTAAAACACTTCAATTCCTTACCGTTCCTATCCTGTTATGGTACCACAAAATATACAAAAATTTAAGCTCCCATGACCTATAACATAAATAAAACATTCACCCACCCAAAAATTTACCTCAACGGGATAGTAGTACTATTCACTCACAGTCTTTCTTTATTAATTTTTTTCACACAAGGCCATCTATTCCCAAAGTAAGCAGAGCTTGTACTGTGGGTACTAGACAACTGATATAATTACATATTTACTTCTTTTTGTAAATAAATACATAAAAAATACATAAAAATACTACGAATCATATGTTTGCAGATCATACAAAGATTTGGTCCGACCCGGGAATCATGGACAGCAGTCGCAAACACTACCACTGTGCCACCGAGGCAGTCGGTGGCACAGTGAATATGTCATAAATGTCAATAAGACATTTATGACATAATATTCTTCAGCAATTGTACTCCGCATTGCATAGAAATTTAATACCTGAACGAACCTTATTTATTTAATTACAATAACAACACAATAAAATACAGTCCCCATAATCACAAGGGAAGCTTAGAGATATCGCGTGACAATGCACAGGGTGCGGACTTGGCAATGTCATGGCTGAAATAAGAACACGCTATGTAAAATATAGCACCTATAAATAAATGATACCATTGTTTAAATACAAATTGTTTTGGTTGTAATGCTGTAAAATTTGGTGTTTGATATTTTTGCAATAACTTCTGCTAGCGATTTCGCTTTTGCAATTAGGTCAATTTTCATCCATGGAACCGAAATGGAATTCATAGCCCACAAAAACAATACATATTACATTCAGAAGTAAGAATATTAAACAGTTAATGTCTCCTTTAAACCAATTGGAGTCGAGCAGGATTGAAAGGAAGCGCAGATGAAATTAGGTGGGTCAGTATTTATTTTAACATTAAATAATATCGACTGCACGTATGGCCTAGTAGTTTAAGCGGTCGCCACGGCGCTTCCTACTTCGTCAAGTCTTGTGGGTTCAAATCGTACATAGTACAACACTTTGTGATCCACAAATAGTTGTCCTAAGTTTTTGGTGTTCTTTGTGTCCGTTATATGTAGAGCCCCTGCGACACAGGATTTATTCATGGTACGAGAGTTGTTTATAAAAGAAAAGAAAAGAGAAAATGGAGGAATGGCGACCAGAATGGGTCACCATCTCGGCTAAATGCTACACGGTATCTATGCAGCGCAGATTTTTAAATGGCATCCTGACTAAAACTTGGTATGTAATTCACAGTTTTGTTGTAGAAAATAATAATAAATGTTACAATAGAAATAATACTAAAAACAATATAGCTCCTCCGCAACGGTATGATTTTTTTATAGAATCGCGGACGAAACGAGCCTACGTATCGCCTGATGGTAAGCGATTACCGCCGCCCATGGACATCTGCAACACAAAGGCGTCACAAGTGCGTTGCCGGCCTTTGGGGGATGGGGAAGAGAATGGCGATGAGAAGAGGGGTCAGGGTGTGAGCCTCCGGGATCCTCACTCACTCGGTGAAACACAGTGCAAGCGCTGTTTCACACCTGTTTTCTGAGAGGCCGAGGTAACACTCCGGTCGAGCCGGCCGATTCATGCCGAAGCGTGGCTCTCCCACGTAAATTGAGCAAAAATAACTCAGGCAAAGTCTATTTTTCCAATTGGTAAGTAGTAAGCAATTGCTTTTCATATCCTATTCATTTCATGAGTCTCCTGAGAGACGACTAAGGGACAACTGGCAAGCCCTGTACGTATCCATCTGACCAGCGTGGTACAGTAGGCCCAAAACCTCTTTTCTGTGGCAAGTCATACATCCAGTAGTGGATTATTTAAAGCTGTCGATGATAAGACAAGGAATTCAATTCAAAAGACCAATATTCTATGAAACTGATTTGTTTGTCAGCTCACCTTTACCTGACCTAGTTCATCCTGATCTAATTCAGTTTCGCGTACATTACCTTGTTTCTCATTAGCCGGGTAGTAAAGTAAGGTTGGTCTAACATGACATCAGCGTGTTTAACTTGGACAAACCTTTCGCAAACTATGAAATAATCAGGGCATGCCTCTAACATGTTTCGTGTGATAGTGCTAATGTTTTCCTGGAAGGTGGAGCTAGCATGTTATGAGAATATGTCACGTTATTTGGTTATAAACTATATCAAATATATGATGAAGTGATGTGATGTGATGTTATAAATGAATTAAATATGTTTTTGACTCGCTGACTGTTTTTTTCTTTAAATACGCCTGCCAAAATAATTCTACTCTGTCTAATAGGAAGAATTAATTGAATTCCAAGATGGTGGTCACTGTTTGCGGCTACACCCGCATGTGTGTTAATTGACACGGTAAGGAAAGCTTATGTCCTTTCTCAATAATTAAAGTATTTCAATGCTTTTCATTGAAATCGGTGCACCGGTTTAGTCATGAAAGTGTAATATTACTATGGATTGTATTCTTCACTCTTTTTCCATACTTAGGATCAGTATTAGTATACTTATTTTATTGCTTTACCCTTAGCAAAGTATATGCGAAAATTTCAGAATCATTTAAGTAGTTTCACTGTGTGTTAGTGATGGATTACGAATACAGAGGTCCACCATACTTATTCCTCCCATGAGTGACGTAGCATTGAAAAGAAAAGGATACCTTAAACCACAATATGTGACTTAAACCTTCAGATAATAGAGCACAATCCTTCTTAAAAGGCCTGTAACGCACTTGTGACGCTCTTGGTGTTGCGGGTGTCCATGGGCGGCGGTAATACGTTACCATTAAAAAATTTTTAAAAACATGATTTCTATGAAGAGTCCTATGCCCTACATTAGAATTAGTTAGTGAAAATGTATTAAAAATACATTTTAATCATCAGTTGTGATAAAAGGATAAATTAAAAGTATCCAGTAACGAAATAAGCACATAGACTACATTCTATTTTTAAACACACTATCATAAGTCATATTATACAGCCCTATATATCACCTAAAATATCCAGAACAAAATTTCTTTATAGAAAACCAAACTTATATAACAGTTTTTAAGACCTTAATGCCTTGACAGAAAGTTGAAATTCGTTTAACTAAATATTTTGTAACTTTGTGTTGTTGTTCGCCTTTGGGTATAAAAAACAAACAAAACTTGATACTGTCACGAATGTGTTAGAATGTGTTCTAATATTTATGGGATTTCAGATGTTATCTAACCATTCGTTCGTAGCTTAGAAAAACCATGTTGTACTATAGGGTCAAAGGTACTCTAAAATATTCTACTACATATAACTAGTTCAGATTACGTAAAACTGTGCGCAATGACAAAATAAAAATTACAATGAAATCATTGATTTATAAGTTAAGGAAAAACAACAGTTCCCGAAGGAAGACCCGCAGTCAGCACGTTGCAATCAAGTCCAAGAAAATATCAAGTCAAAGAAAGAGGAGGTTCGTAATTTTACTCTTTTGAAATGCATTTTATTAGCTTCACCTGTTTGTTTGTATGTGTCTTTGTTTGTAGTTGACTCTTTTCCGACTCAATTTTGACAAACTCATCGACGACCTATGCCAATACAATAATTAGAATATTAATTGTTTAAAAAAACAAAATAATCACGGTTTTATAGATAAATCAAAGTAAAAAGTAGAAAATGTTTATTTGCTTATTTGTTTGTTTTGATTGTTTCTTTTTTATTATTTTGATTCTCCCGTTTTTTTTCATGTACCTGAATATCTGAATTGCTCTCCGCCCAAGTCTATTATTTTCATGAACTAGCTGATTCGACTAACTTTGTACCTTACCGTGTATTCCTTTTCGTAAAACAATTCTGAATTACTGAAAAACTCAATTTAGAGAGCCCGTGTTGACTTGGAGACCGCAGTGTATTCGGCTAAGCGGACGAAGAAAATATAACACCTCCAGTTTTCTTTTATTTTTTTCTATACAAACCTTGTCCTGACAATAAAAAACACATAATTGAGTCCTGCCTGCTACCACTGCGACTGGTACGCTGGCGGTTTTTCTCGCCTGGGCGTCGCAGCGTTGTGCTCTTACTACAATCATCGTAGGAATTTCTCGCCACCGGCCGTTATACGTTCCATGGTTGGTAGCGACACTTGTTTTACTGTTGCAACTTTCTGCGAAGACGTCATTTCGCAGAAGGAGGTGGCGGAGAGGGCCCTGAAGGACGACATCCACTCGGACACAATTTGCCACCGGCGAACTGGACGGCAGAGGTGCGCTTACCAGCGCATCATGCCGTCCTGAGACGGGACGGGTTTTCCTCTGCATCTGCTTTAGTGGCCATCGCGAGGAGGCGACGTATCGCGTGTGCCGTACGTCACCTAATTGGAGAATCCGTACGAGTCCGCCGACTACGACGCAGGATATCGCGCCATTCGGATTTGTTAATAATAGCAGTTCCCGGATCTCTCTCTTCTCAGGTGTAGAGTGGCACAGCGTGTAGCTTTAGTCGGCCTGAGTCCGACAAAAACCCCGCCGCAAACCCCGGTGAGGTGACAGCCCGTGAGCGTTTTCACAGGTAAATAAAAGTCTTCGTTTCCAGTTTTTCTTCTTTGGAGTCTAGTCTACACATTAACTCCGACCTTGCACAACAGATAAAGCTGATGACACAAATTTCCTCATAATATTTATGCAAATAAATCCGTTTTAAACTTGCTAAACATCTATATTTAGAGCCAAAAGTTTTCGCCACTAATGGTGTTCAAACACGGCATCCTCTAATTATCGTCAAATGTTAGATAGTTAAATATATATAAAGTTTCAGCGGATCACCAGTTGAATTACAAAGTTTTAACTGTTTTAAACTGTAATAGGAATAGACCAACCTGGTTGTAGTTTTACGAAACACAAATACAATAATTTTACCGTCGGGTCAATGTACAAAATTTGCCAGACTGCGGCTTTGTTCGCGTGAACCATTCGCAGGCAAAAGCTTCTACAAAAATTGTATTTGTCACATTTTTATCTAGACCAAATTTCTGTCTTTTTCTCTGCTTTCATAATTTCATGGTAATGTACGAATATTTAGAAACACTAGAAACAATACCTATATCAATTCGTCTGACGAAATTAATCGGAAGAAAATTGAGGGTTTGGAAATATAAAAAGTCAAGTCTAGTCTCTTTTTTTATGGAATAGGTGCCAAATGAGCAGATATTTCTCCTGATGGTAAGCGATTACCGCTGCCTGTGTCACGCAGCACCAAAGGCGTCACAACTGCGTTGCCAGCCTTTGGATCAGGAGTGGGTTTCCTATCGGTTTTCTGTGAGGCCGCAGTATCACTCCGGTCGATCTCTCGTTAGCTGAGCAGGGGACAAAATGAAAGCAAAAATTCAGTCACCTTTTTCAAACCTGGGAGCACCGTGGATAAAATATTCTACGTCCTAAGTGAGCTATAATTGATTAGTATAATATGTATGGCAGAATTGTATAAACGCATGGAAATTCGCCACAGTCTACACAAGATGCCAATAGTATACCGAATTATTCTAGGGAATAAGCAGACGGTTAAGCTGATGATATGAACAACTAATAAGTTAGAAGGGATTTGCTGCTATATTATTCTCTTTCCCAAGAATTAACGTTTGGAGGAGTTTGAACTCCGGTAACCTTATTCACTCTTTCAATAGCAACGAAAAAAATTTCTTAGCTTCGGTTCTGTGTGAGGCTTTGGTAACAACAATACATAACGTCCTACTGCTGGTCTCGGGTCTTCTCTCAGGAGATGTTTAAGGCCATACGTGCCCACCATGGCCGGATACGAGTTGGGGACTGTCGACTTAGACCCCTATTTGCCGGATCATGACTCTCAAGCGTCTGTTTTCACGTTACGAA
Organism: Hyphantria cunea; assembly: GCA_003709505.1. NCBI lineage: Eukaryota > Metazoa > Arthropoda > Insecta > Lepidoptera > Erebidae > Hyphantria > Hyphantria cunea. The sequence continues at coordinate 612,775 of PKRV01001041.1, forward strand.
AGGCTGTATTTAGTTACACACACATACATTTTACAAGTATTAGTAACTTTTTCACTTGAGCTAAATATTTGCTAGAATGATTCACATATCAGTACCTGGTGACATTTGTACCAATGGATCGCAAACGTTTCTAGAATAAATGAGAATCTGAAACATCTTGAGAATAATGTAGAATGATTTCATCATTTTAAACCATATCTTGATGATAATTTTAATCATTATGTAAGTGCCATTGATTGCTTTAATATAATTCCTACTGTTTTAATCGCCTTGTTGCAATGGAAATATTTGGAATTCTTTGTTTCTTTATATTTTAATTGCTGTTGTTTACAACAACATAAATTATAATTTTAAATTTTGATTTGAATCGGCATCATAATTATTTAGAATCAATTAATTAGACCAATATAAATTACTCTAAGGGCCAGTTTCATAAGTTGCTGATAAATTTTCGGATAGTTAACTTATTTTAACACTTTTGAACAGATTAAAGTTGCTTATAAATATAACACTTAAAAGTCCCTATCCAAGATTTGTAAAAACCGAATTCTTTAGTAATTTGACAGATAAGTTGACATAGGTCTATCAGGGAGTATATCAGCTAGCGATGAGGCTGGCTTTAATTCGATTCAATGCAATCCATACAAACAAATTGTGAATATACTCCTTTTCTGAAGTCGGGTACATTTTACTTACAAAAAAGAAATAAAAGGACATCGCATTAACACCACGCCTTCACTTTAAAGCTCACTTTCTTCCCAAACAAAAGGTAAAGCTACAAATAAAAGGCGCTTTGGTAAACACCAGCTCTCGGTACTAATTAGCTAACCCTAGATAATGCAAACTTTGAAACATAGACTTGGTAAGGGAACCACTTGGATTTACGTATATTTTAATTTGAATGAAACCGTTTAGATGAAAAGTGCATTCTTATTGTCAAGACAATTATTAGAAGTATAAAAGCACTGTGGATTAATTAATTTTTAAGTTATATTAAGTCAAATAATTAACAAACAACCCAATTGATTATTGTGAATTATCAATTTGAACTGTGGCAAGAAATCAAACGGTTTTTATATATTTCCTTTATTAAAATCATATTTACATATTATTTTCATTTTTTATATATACATATAAAAACAAATACATTTAAAAATAAACTATTGATTTATATAATTATTAATAATAATTATAATTATTTATTTTATTATTATCATTAGTTATTTTTCTTTATAATTATTTATTTCATTATTATTCAATTCTTTAGAGTAAAACAAAATTTTATAAGTACGGTAGTGATTTTACATGTCTGTATGTTATGCTTTCAAGGCTAAATCGCTTATTTTACACGAAGATACTTCGGTTTTCAAGGAGGAAATAAGTATCTTTTATACCATAAAAAACTGCACGAGGGCTAAAAAAATACTTTTGAGACTGACTTACTCATCAATGAAGAGTCTAAACCGTAGGTACAAACATAAAATGTCCCCAACTAATTCTATTTATTTGGAAGAAAATACCATTTAGAACTGATTTTTTCCGTGTGGGTGACTGGTTAATAATCCAGAGTGTCACCTTTATTCATTCCATGGGTGTCATAAAAAACCATTAAGTAACCAAACTACGCACTGAAAAAAGGGAACGAAGACCTGCAAGAAAGCAAGGCTTTTTTTTCCGTGTGGAATCCCTCTCGTACCTTCACCCCACCGGGGTTTGCGGCATGGCGGTGTGTCGGAATCAAACCGACTAAAACCACACGGTGTGCCACTCTGCGCCTGAGACGGGAGGGATCCGGGAACCGCTTTCTTACGACATTCAAAAGCCGTCTGATTAGCGTGAAGGCGAAAACCTCCTTTGTAACGACAGGCCTCTGTCTAGCAGTTGGCTGTGTAGCCTGCGTCCAATTTTAGACTATAATCTACATATTATGTTCAGCCTTTCTGGCTAGTACTATAACAAAAACATACAACCGTGAATTTTATTCAAAGAAAGCGGTAGCACACGAGTTTTCTTGCGATAAAAAATTACTGCACCAGGTTTTGTATTATGTATGTATGTATTATTTGTACTTATAAGTTTTAGTGTATGGTAAGTTTATATATGTATGTGTATTTGATATAATACAAATAACCTAAATATATTTACTTCCTATTTTGTAACCCCGACACAAAAAGAATTTTATAAGACGACGAAAAAAGTTATAAGTTTGATGTCCATGTCTGTCTGTGTGTGTGTCTGTCTATAGCATCGTAGCTCTCAAACGGATGGACCGATTTCGATGTTATTTTTTTTAATTTGAATACTATTTTCCTTGGTGTGATTCTTAGCTGAGTTTGGTTAATATCAATCCAGCAGTATAAGAGTATCAGCTGTTTACAAAACTGGTGCAAGGCAAGGTCACTCAATTAAGTTTTAATTTATTATTTTTTTTTATTTTAGCCAATGTCCGCATTACTCAAAGAATGATTGATACAGAATGCCTTAGGCATTAAGTCCGCCAATACACCAAAAGTGCATGATGTTAGATAAATAAACAAATAAGTAATTCTATCATACCAATCTAGTATCTCTCTCATAAAGGAAGTCAATAAAATTACTATACTTTAAACAAAGTCTTTATTAGAATACTAGCTTTTTACCTGCGGCTTCGCCCGCAGTGGAGCCATTAAATAAGTATGAGAGATAAAGGGTAAGGGTATAATAGAAATGAATCAATATGATAACTAAATTTTATTGCTTGGCTGAGATCAACAATTTAAAAAAATTACTACATACAATGAAGTTTCAACACCTTAAAATATGCTTTTGAAGTAGCTAAATTTGACGATTTTTTGACATACAATTTTCTTATCGTAATTTTTTTTTTTAAATAAAATGTTATCCTATGTTACTTCTAATACCTTCAAAAGTATATGTACAAAGTTTTTTGATGATTGGTTTAGTAGTTTTTCCGTGAGAGCGTAACAAACAAACTTACATTCGCATTTATAATAGGATGTGATAATATTAAGAAAGAGAGAAGTGACAATGGAAAATGCTAAGGAATGCATCATGACGGTGTAAATTAGAATTTATATGCAAATAGTGGCATATATTGTTTATTAAATACCAGTACTGTTTATCTATTGTTGTAGCCTTAATAAATACATGTGATGATATAAAGTGCTTGAATAATGATAAAGTATGAAAAACTCTTCCCTTCTTGATATTCGATTTACATGTGGAATTTCCCAAAGATTAAAAAAAGTCTATTTCTAATTATACATGAATAAGAACAAGAAACAATTATTGAAAGTGAATTATTTCCTAATGGTTTGGCGGAACCTTGCTTGCGTGTAAATTATCTATAATTTTATTGATTTCGATATCTCGGTGAATATATTAGTAGGTATATATATAATAAATTCAGACATAAAATTGATAAAACAAACGGAATGAAAATTTATGCAACAAACCTTGGTGACAAGCGTAATCAGCATCTTACGACTATAATATGAACGAGTGTTTTAGGTAAATTCATACCTAAATTTCATATAAATACTATATTAACTACTTATCTTTATATAATGGAAGGTCTACAGACAGATGATTTGAAGAAAGTGGCTGGCGATGGATTAATGCGGACTGCCAAAGACCGAGATAGTCGGCGCTCCATGGGGGAGACCGTCGTTCTTCGTGTAGTCGTTGACGGCGATTGACTGGTTTGAAAATATTATACTCTTCCATATTTGAAAATAAAAGAAAAAATATTCGAATCAAATCCTATACCAATCCGTCACGTCAGTGTGGCATATCAATCAGACCAAATCCTCCTTGCTCAGTAAATGTCAATTAAAAAAGCTACGGCTTGTGCGATTTAAGTACTGTATAGGCGGCAAATGTAGGAGTTTAGAAGATAAGTTGTAACTTATCTTCTCATTAATTTTTTTATTTATCTAATATGTTTGAGACCAACATCAACAAAGTGCTATCTAGGACACAAGCTTAAAAATTCGTTTCGTTTTCGTTCATAGATGGAGCTGTTACCTAGATCGCGCTATCGTTGTGTTACACGTGACAGTTTATAAGGCCTACAATCATTTTGTATGTCAGAACAAGACTGGTATTTAGTTTAAGGCGATTCCCAATAAAACCGTGGAGTCTTACGAATCCACAGCATAGTAAACAGTGGTTTTATTTAAATCCCTAATAGTGTCACACAACCAGTCCAACGATACCACGCTTGGTATTAAATAAAATGTATTATTGTAGTACCTCTCTAGTTTGGATTTTATATACAGTTTCTCAACACATTATTAACCTATCTTATATATCAACACGTGAAGCAAAAACTTTGTACCTTTGTTTACTAAAATTATGCTCTCGGTGGAGTATAAAATTTAGCACAGTTTATACTTACCCTTTTTGAAGAACAGGTTGACTACACTCCTGAATAGGCAGGAGCTGGATGCGAGCACTAAGTGGCGTGCAATTGGAGAGGCATATGTCCAGCAGTGTACTGTGATAGGCTGCTGATGTTGATGATGTTTATAATTGAGGAGAAGTATATAAAGGAAGAACAATTAAAAAAATATGTTTGCTGCATTGTGTGCATTCGCAATAGTGTGGTGTATGGAGACCACCACTCTTGGATTCGGCTCATGGGTTTTCATTAGGTAAATGAAATTCATTTTGGAAGACTCATGCATAAAAAAATATATTATAGACGGATTTCGATCACTAGGCGACCACTAGCTATTTAAATTTAATGATAATGATGAAATTCTCCTAGCCGATTACGGCCACGGCGGCCAGTCTCAACGGGGACAGCCAACTACGCAGGAGATGTTATGTGCACAAGTGTGTGCACAGGTGCACTCTCTGGTCCCTTTCTCTCATAATTCGACGGGATGGTTAATCGACACGATCAGGGAGAGATCAGTCGCAGGACTGACAGTTTTAAGTGCTCTCCGAGGCACAGGGATTCAGACCCCAACTTCCATACTCCGAGCTTTTATTAAATATTTATATAATCAGAAAACTCAATAACACTTTTGTCCCTACCCTGAATTTGAACCCGAGACCTCTTGATGTGCAGTCGCATATTTCAACCGCTAGACCAACGAGGCTATTTAAATTTAATACAACTGCAATGCCAAACAAAAAAACTAATTTCACAAGATGTAATATACAAAGAATATTGTGAAATAATATATTCACCAGGTCTATGGGCCCAACACTCTGAGATACGTTCATATTATCCTTTTACTTTTAGTTTCTAAGAACTGAACATACACGCTTGCTCGTAAAGTCTGTGACGCACCGGTCGCTGGAATTCTCGTTGTCTGGAAAAGGTGATTGAAAAAATCCAGATTTCAAATACGGAAGCTGATTTAAGAGTCTTGCAGTCAAAGGTTACGAATAAGATTTGGGTAGATGAAAATACTGATAGTATGAATACTAAAAATGAACGTAGTTTTAACGGAGGTTGTTTTATGTCACAATATTTTGTTCACTGAAAATTACTTGAACCTTTTAAAAAATCTCATTCGTAAATCGTATAGACATGTGACGTGTGGTTGAACAAAATAAAAGCGAACATACTTTTAAGTTTGTTAATGGTATTCTTATTTGTAAAATGCAATGGTAATGTGCATTGAAATAAACGTATTTTATCTTAGAAGAAAAAGTTTCTTTTCTTGCACAAGTCATTGTTTATTACATCATTATATTTTAATTAAATATTAACTTTTGATAATTCAAATACATCATGCCTTTATTTTTTATCGAAAGTAAGCAAAGCCTAAAATGCTTTTGTATAAATTATAAAGTCACAGTCATTTTTTTGTTGCCATCTTTCTTGGTTTAACAACTTTCCTTGAAACAAGAATAGAACAGAGTTTTAAGTAAAAATATTAGTTTTTATTTTTAATGAAATAGGGGGAAACGAGCAGACTGTGGAGGAACGGGTCATATATTCCTCTAACACAAAGGGAGGATCCTTCAACCAGGCGAGATGATCATGCTTGGCGGGCCACTGCCCAACGGTTGATGTTGGGATGTCGTATATATGCTAATCGGCGCGAGAACTTCTATTGCGCCACACAGACGTATCGTGGTTGGTAACGGGGGATTAGGAGGGGATATAAGAGAGGTTGTGGTGTGTGCCTCCGGCATGCTCATTCACTCGGTGGCACAAGGCAATCGCTGTTTCAGACTGTGTAATCACACCGGTCGAGCCGGCCCATTAAAGCGGAAGCGTGGCTCTTCCACGGAAAGATATTTACTAGTTCTATGTGCACCACCAACCTAACTAAGGTAACTTTTGCCACAATGTAAAGAAGTTGCAAATGTTATTTTTCCTTTTATTTCGAAAGCTAACCTTTAGTTTTTAGATATATTTATTTTAACACCAAATGAGAGAAAAGGTGTAGTCCCACTAATTTGTTTTAGGGTTACCATTTTGTGTGACTGGACTTGTTTTTTTTTAGAATAGTGTTCAAACAACCAATCACATAAAAATGTGATAAACCGTTTAGGCTCTAGGGCATGCCAAAGAAATATACATGCATACACTCGAAAAACATAAACCTACTTCTTTCGCAGTCGGCTAAAAAAAATATTTCTACTATAAAACTTCCATGTTTGACTTTGCGTCGCTCGCCCGTAGGTCGACTAGTAGAAAATACTTACGACATTAAATCCACATTTGCTAAATTAGTTCTTAAAGATTTAATAAATAAATAAATGAATGAAGACCGGTGTGAAACAGCACCTGCGCTGTGTTTTACCGAGTGAGTGTGCATACCGGAGGCCCATAATCCAACCCTTCCTCTCATCCCCTTCCCCATGCCCCAAGCCCGGCAACGCACTTGCGACGCCTCTGGTGTTGCGGGTGTCCACAGACCGTGTTAGTCACTTTGATCAGATGGTCCGTCTCTTCGTTTGCCGTTTTTTTGCATTTACATATAAGTACGCATTAGACTGCCTCGTTGGTCTAGTGGTTAGCGTAAGCGACTGCAAAACAAGAGGTCTCGGGTTCGATTTCCGGGTCGGACTGCTGTTAGATTTTTCTTACAAGAAATTCTTAATAGCAGCCTGGAGTATGGAATATGGCGGTGTTTGCCGCCCGCGCCTCGGAGAGCACATTAAGTCCCGGTTGTCGTGAACATCTTTGACGATCGTTAGTGCCCTCAAATATGCTGACAACTAGTTCAATCTTCAAATTCTATTTAACCTCAGGGTTGGGGAGGTCCGATGCCAGTCGCTCCGTGTAAAAACTGATATTCAGGTAAAGCCGGTTGAACTAGTAGCCGACCCCAAATCTTAGAAATAATGAAGGTTAGGAAGATGACATATAAATACGCATTACACATTGCTGAATGTGTTAGTACGCGTACACGGTCACTAATGGGCCCCCCTTTTATGCACAATATGCGGGCTTACAATTGAGTGCACTAAATTATCTTCACGCCCGTATTGTGTTACAACTTGAACAGAGGAATATAGATGTTTTTTAAGGGAAAACCTTTTGTTAGCTCGTCCTGCGAAGGGTAACGGCCGAGACGAAGTAGAGTGGATAGTAAAAGTTATAGAATATAGAACAGGAAGACATTCTATATTTTAATTTAACCTTGTACATGTAACTTATTTTTTCCTCTAGTTTCTAGCACACAACGTCATTTTCTTTCCTAAGATACAGACAGGTTTCCACGTGCCTGGTTTATGACAGGGTGTCCAACAGGGAATATGCCTGTCTTTTTTTATAATTTACTACTCAATAACATACAAAAACATATAAAAAGGCTTCAAAACAATCAAACAAATATTCAAAGTGGAATTTGACTAAATTTTCAGCCAGTTCGCCGTTGTCATATTGTTTTCATTTACTATTCAGTGTTTCAGTGACTTTAAACTTATTAACAGCTTTAATAGCAATAAAAATTATGGTTGAATTTCGATAATTTCGATGAAGTGACTATAGAAGATACATGTTTTGTAAGTTTGAATTTTCGTCCCTTAATTTTCACTTTTTATTTCTTATTTTATGGGTTTAAATAATCACAAAAATAAGATAAATACGTTTAAAGTATATTGTAAAGACAATCTAAAAAATATATAAATATTAGACACAAATGAAAATTTCATATTCCCTATTATTTTTGTTATTATATTATATCTATAGTAAAATAGGCTACTTTTTTAGATTAGCTTTGAACCGCGGCATCACCTGCCCTCTCTCTCATCAAGCTGAAGTAGCTGGGCCTGATCCTCGACGTTAGGTGGCTCTTCGACGAACACTTCCGATAGCTTTCTCCCAACGACGTTGGGACAACGACAACGACGTTGGGCGACGCTGCCTTTGCCCGTTGGGCGACTTTTGACTTTTGACCGAAGTTTATCGACGGGCGAAGATCGGCTTTTGCCTTTCGCCCGAAGAGGTACGCGAGTAGTGTAAAGCTGCCCGTTGAGCTACGATGGTTCGTTGGCTGGAGGCTCCATGTGCTGGTTTTGCCACTTTAGAGGCTCTTCAGCCGGTCAGACTCGATTGCGCAGGGCAACAGCATGGGACCCTTTCCTTCCGACTGACGCAGGTTAGGATGTACCTACATCCGGTCGCTTAAAGAGAACTGAGTCCCGCCTGCCGCCACTGCGTCTGCTGCGAAGGCTCGGCCCAACGTACGTTGGCGGTATGCCCTACCTGGGCGCCGCAGTGTCCGTCCCTAACTCCAGTCCAACAGGAAGAGATCTGTCGCTACCAGCCGTCATACGCTCCATGGCTGGTAGCGACGGCAGTTTACTGTTCTCCTTATTCTTGTTAACTAATTTACTGTTTTTCAAGGCCTTTAATTGACACTGGTTGAAACATTGTGACGTCGCGTCTTACAGAAACAGACGCCATGACACAACCGAGCGTTTTCTCGTGAATTTTAAACTTTAAATTTAAAAAGCAATTTCTTTGTACTAAAACTTTATTTTGTGAAGAAATGTAACTGTTTTTGACACTAAAAGATACTTTCGAACATCATAAAATTTTTCATAAGTAGTCATCATACCTATTCTATACATCTATTAGGACAGGTGCAAAATATGTGTCTGTGACTTCTTACTACTATTTTTTGATGCCTAAGGCATACTCTATCAGTCGACCATCGGGCGATGCAAGGAAGACAAAAGTGGGTGCATTTTAGAAACAAGTAACGATTTATTTTAAAAAAAGAACTCGAATGCGTCAAAATCTGTCAGTTTTTTTTAAATTCATTGAAGAACTGAAAATATAAAAAGAACTGAAAAGAAAAGTTATTTTTTCAATCTTGTCCGTACCCCGTATCACTCTCACGACTAAGAGGAACCTATTGACACCACTCACATAAAATACGACAAGCCGTTTAGCGTTTAGGGCGTGCCAAAGATATATTCACACATACATGCATACGCCTGAAAAACATAACCCTCCTTCTTTCGCAGTAGAGTAATAACACGTTTTAAAATAAATAGATCTGACAATTATACATACAAGAGCTAATAGATATTACACATATAACTAAATGCACATACATATATATGTACATACACAATATTATGACGGCAAAAGTTTGTGTGTATGTTTGTTACTCTTTTTCCCAAAAACGGCTGAATTTAAATAGACAAAATTAACACAGATATAGATTATATTCTGCACTATTTATTTTTTTTGTATTTTCTGCACCAACAATTGTATACAGTGAATAAATTTAGTTAAGAATATAGTTCTTTTTACCCGAAAAATTGGTGTTCTCATCGAAAGTACAACAGCAACCTCGGGTTATACCGCGTGGTACCAACAAGTATATATAAAGGTACTATGACCTCTGCTTACGCCATTACTAATACTCGTTACTCCATCTAAAAATAACCCCAACAAATCATACGAAACTATTTCTTTTTTATAAAAAAAAAGTTTTTTACAAAACCGTTGCACTTGTACATATCATCATACGACTTAGCTATTGTTAAACGGGTTTTAGCAGGAACTAACCGCAACACAACCATCTCTTGCGCACACATGTATAGTATAAATTATAGGTCTCACTCCCACCAAGTGTCGTGTAAAGGACAGAGATGCAGGAGTCGTTCTTTTATTTAAATTTGAATAAATTTACACTTTTAAAGAAAGGTTTGAGGCTATAGGGTTTTTGAACTCTTGCATGGTTTTTATTATGTCAATGATTATAAAATCGATTATGAATCGAGTTACTAAGCTTTATGTGTTCGTAAATGTGACCAGATTTGACTGGCTTTTTTTTATGGAATATGGTGCAAACGAGCAGACGTATCGCCTGATGGTAAGCGATTACCGCCGCCCAAGGACACCCATAACACCAGAGGCATCACAAGTGCGTTGCCTGCCTTGGGGGATGGGGAGGGGGATGAGGGGAAGGGTTGGATCATGGGCCTCCGGTATCCTCACTCACTCGGTGAAACGCAGCGCAGGCGCTATTTCACACCGGTTTTCTGTGAGGCCGTGTATCACTCCGGTCGAGCCAATTTATTTTACACTTTTTAGTGTTTCTGTAAGTAGTTTTCGTTTGATGATTTTGGATGTCGGTTTAATTTGTCTTAGAAAAATTCCAAAACTGCATCAGGGTTTAGCGAGGGAGGGGGGTTCCCCTCAAAATGAGCTGCTAGATCTACGCTTCGCGCTCGTGGAAGGGTTAGAAAGGAACTTTTGGCCTGCTTTAATACACAGGCCGGGCGGGTTGGTATGGCGCTTGATTAAAATTTTCCTTTTATTGCCTAGTAAACTACCTTAATGGCCTCTTAGGATGTAAGACATCTATGGGATAAATAGAATGTGTTGTGATGTTCTCCTAGCCGATTATGGCCGCGGCGTCCAGTCTCAACATAGACCAGCCAACTTCGCAGGAGATATTATAGTGCACAAGTATGTGCGCAAATACAGGTGCACTCTCTGTTCCCTCACTCTCCGACCGACACGATCAGGGAGAGATCAGGCGCAGGATCGACAGTTTTACGCGTTCTCCGAGGCACAGGGATTTTGACCCTAACTACAAAACTCCAAGATTAAGTATTTATAGAATCAGAAAAACTCAATAACACTTTTGGCCCGACCCGGGATTTAAACCCAATACCTCGTGATTGGCAGTCGCATACTTCAACCGCTAGACCAACGAGGCATTTGGTACAGAATATAGAGGTAACAAACTACTATATTCCCTCTATATTCTATTTATCCCATAGAGGTAACAAACCCCAAGGGGGCCATCTGCCGGGTGGACGGAGGTACTTCGGGGTTCCAGGGATTTCCTTCCGAGGGTGCACCTGGTTCCCCGGCTTCTAGTACCCGAGATGGTGTGCGGTTTTAGTAGGTTCGAGTCCGACATAACCACCAGTGTGTGGTATCCGAGGGGATTTCCGCGCAAAAAAAAGAGGCAACAAACTAAAAAATAAAATAACTGAAATGAGAATTTCTTCCACGACTCGTTCAATATTAAATTAAAGGCATACAAGTCTCTGTAAAACTTTCTTTACCGTTGTTTCCAAAACAGGAGTTTTTTTATATCCAAATAAAAAAACCCTGTAACACTGCTCCGAACATGTATCTCTTTTTTCTTTTATTAAAAAAGTAACTGCTATCCTTTTGAATTTTTTGATAGCATGATTTGTGGGGTCCCTAATCAAAGTCTTGAATTTAATTTTACTGTTTTCGTTTTTGTTTAGTCTCATCTTCTGTACCGGGAACGGGAGATTATTAAGTTAAAGGTTGTAATCAGGGTGATTGAAATTGATAGGATACGCGAAAAAAAGGAAAGAGTTGATCTGATAAACTCGATCAACGAGAAATATAAACTATACTCTTAGAAAGGCGGCATAGTATCATTATTTTGCCATTCTAATTTTTAATAAAAAAAAACCGGCCAAGTGCGAGGCTGCCGAGCGTGCGTGCCAAGGTTTCCGTACAAGCCTGTAGGTATATTATTTCAAGATTCTGAGTTCACGTGTAAGTTTCGATTCCGATAAAGAACCCGTGCAAAGCCGGGGCGAGTTATTAGTTTAGATATATATTTAGGTCATTTCTACTACATATCAACTAGGATTGATGCTATTCTTGTTTCCAAAAACAATGATTTCACACTAACAACAACTAAGGACTATTTACGAATAATGCGTATTTGTATCAAAACAATTAGATGAGTGTTGGAATTTTAAAAATAAATATCACAATGCGTAGTAAATACAAATATCTGATTTAATTTAATGATATATGTTCACTGGACCGGTAGAACAAGAACTAGTTTAAAAGCCTAAATCTTACTAATAAAATGTGAAAAAATATATGTAGCCTCTGTCAAGCGGCCCATCATTATGATCCTATTGAGAATTTATTTTTAAGATTCGTTTCAGTAGGTAGTTTAAATGCTATAGTGAAATATACAAACATACATAGACTGCTAAAAATATTACCCTTCCTTTTGGTTTCGCTGTAGTCTTCCTTCCCTTAAACCTTCAAAAAAAAAGGAACTTCTTCTTAAAAGGTGGGCATCGCAATTGTGATGCCTCTGGTGTTGCGGGTGTCTATGAGTGGGGACAATAGCTTACCATCAGGCGATCCGGCTGCTTGGTTGCACTTTATCACCAAAAAAACGCATAAAAAGCATCATAGTTACGACAAGCAATTGCAAAAAATTGGGAACCAAAAGTAACTAATTGTAGGAAAGAATATCGTGAGAAAGGCATACTTTGGAATATAAATAGGCTTACCTTAAACCTTTTTTTTACGCGGGGAATACTTTTCGCACCATACCCTTCGTGGGGAGAAGAAAAGCGTGTGTTGGACTCCCAGGAAGCTCTCTCTACTCACCGAGCCCCGGTGGCTTACCTAGGCAGTCTGGAGGAGCTCCAGGAGGGCATCGGTGGCTTCTGGAGTCCTCCCTGCTGTACCCCACGATTGAGCTACATTCCGGGGTGACCAGTATCGCCCTCGGGGCAGGGTGCTGTCACACCGTTTTATGCAATTGGAGGCGGAACACTGACCCGCCTTAAAAGACACCTCCGGCCCCAACGGGGGTGTCACCTGTCCCGGGTCGTTTGTAGAGGTCATATTTCCCCAAGATCGTTCGATCGTCAGAACGAATTTGATCGTAAACCATAGTGTCCATGTCGGCCAGAATGTCGAAGGTTATTCGTTGCCTCGTACAAAATCGTGCATTAGCCCCGTATGATCCCATGTCTATCATCCGCTGCAGACTCTTTAGTTGAGCCTTACAGCGTGAGGAATCCGCCAAGTCTTCAAGACCAGACGTGCGCCTTATGATTCTCTATGGTTTCTATATGGTCCTTTATGCTTTTTAATTCTGTTTTGCGGGCGTTTTTTATTCTGTTTTGCTGACTACCTTTTCAATCAAGGCTCCTTTTGGTCCAAGCGTAATGTTAACTATCTTAGGCATGCCAGCAAAATAGATTTAAAAAACCTGAAAATTGGTTTATTTCGGTTTGATAGTTCATCGTGAGCTATAACGTCACGAGAGAATTATGTATAACAAGCTGAGCCCCGCGGTGTGCCCGTGGCACAAAGATATTGTGTGAATTGTATCTTTATAAATTGTGCCTAAGTGCTTTCTGATGTATAAGCTATATTATTGTGAAGTTTCATTAAAATCCATTCGGTTGGTTTTTGAACACAGATCAAAGGAAGCATGCGCGAGCATTTGTGAAGTATTGTAGTTTGTGAGCGACTGCCAAGTCCTCGTAGGCGTGTAAATGTAGTATAAAAGAATTAGCTAATTACCTACACACAAACGAGTTTAGTTGGTATGTTTTTAGTCTGTTGAATGGCGTTACTTTATCTCAGAATTAACATAATTAGTAATTAGCAGTAGTCAGATTAATATTAGAATGGTCGAAGTTGACCATTATCTCTTAAATTATTTGATATTCATGTATATATTAATTGTTTTATACACTAAAACTCCTGATACATAAATATTCAATAATATATAATTTAAAATAGGCAATTTTCCGTAAACTACGCTAAATGTATGTGGAAAAGGTATTACTTTTAATTATTTTCGCGTCACGGTTATCAACTCCTTGTCTTGTTTAACATGATATAAAATATACTTATAAAACTTATATATAATTATACATTTAAATATTGTATTATATACAAATACCAGTTTAAACATTAGTTTTGCGTAATCATATCGGTGAGGTAATTGTAAATGTTATTTATAAGGATGGCTGTTCACTGACTTGGTTTATTTTTAATAGAATGGAAGTTAAAAGAGTAAACGTATCACCTGATAGTAAGCATCACCAGATGCTTCATAAGTGCATCATCACACGTAACCAGGCCGCCACGGTGTAGGTCATCATCAGCCTATCGCAGTCCACTGCTGGACATAGGCCTCTCCAATTTCACGCCACTTAGTTCGATCTATGGCTTCTCGCATCCAGCTCCTGCCAGCCGTCTTGCGCAAATCATCGCTCCACCTGGCTTGTGGACGTCCTACACTACGTTTGCCGAGACGCGGTCTCCACTCAAGAACTCGTTTACCCCAACGGTTATCGGTTCTTCGGCAAATGTGGCCAGTCCACTGCCACTTCAGCTTGCTAATCCTGTGGGCTACGTCGATGACCCTGGTTCTTTGTCGGATCACCTCGTTTCTAATGCGATCCCTTAGAGAAACGCCGAGCATATAGTAGGTCACCACACTGCATTATGGTATTGTCTGGATTCGCAATGAGTATGGTTACCACCACACACACACTCTTGGATTCTGCTTACGCTTTTCATCAGGCAATGTAGATTATAGAGAGAAATAATAATAACAAGATAGAAACTGTTAAAAAAAATTAGATCTATTCTTAAAAGTGAAATAGTTGCCAAGAACACAAGTGACGAATAATTAATAGTGAAATTTATTTTAAATAAAATTATTATATCTCGTTACTATATCTGTAAACATTTATTAATTGATTACAGTATGTTTTTCATTTATTCGCACTGCTTCGAGAATCCAAAAAACATCAACCGGAAGCAAGGTGGTAGACAGGTTGCATACCATCTTCGAAACAAACCTGTTTTAATTTGAAACCTTACCCGCAAATAACAGTCTCATCTTTAAATGTATCGCTATTAACAAACATTAATAATACATGGCATAATAATTCAATTTAAAACATTACCCAATAATATTAATCTTTTATAATAAAAGACTGCCTTAAAGGATAATTGTTTTTCAGTTTGTTCGTTTGGATAAACACTAAAATATGATGGCCGTGGAAAATCGTCACACGTTTGGACTTATGACATTGTTTATATTAATTTCCTAGAGAAATTAATCATCAGACAATTGGCTAGTCATAAAATAAAACAGCCAATACCGTTTTGCAATTTTACACATCGCACCGACTCCAAACAAAATCTGTAAAAGAACATACAATACAAATCGAACTCATAGTTTAGTAAAACTCAGTACCCAGGAACAGTTGGGAACTCAGAAGTGAATACTTTTATATATGTTTAATAAAGGGTATCTCAATAAATATTAACCTGTAGTTACCTTTCGTGTACTCATACTAATTTAATTTAAATTTTGTTGTTCAAAAATCCAAAACTGATTCATTTAGAAGTTCGGGGAAGGCAACAGACATTTTTTCTTTTTTTTATATGTTCGAGTATGTTGGTTTGAAAGAGCATACTACTCATCAGTATTGTATTTTTTTGTTTCGATTTCTTTAAAAGACTATTCTCACATTGGGATTATACATCTTGTGACTACAAACATACACTAAACGGACTCAAAGAACACCTAGGTTCAGAACAACAATTTGTTGATCACACAAAGTATTCTCCCATTTGAGATTTGAAACAATAACACTTAGCCCAATAGAAAGCGACATGGCGACAGCTTAAGCGACTTAACCAATCGTGTAGTCATTCAATATGTTTACACTTGAAACAAACTGCACTAAAGCTTAATTTAGAAAGCAACATTTTTTTCATGCGAAAGCCATGTTTTGGGCTAAGTGGGTTCGGTTAGACTGAAGTTGTAGATAGCAAGCATAGTCGGTCGATTACTTTTTCTTTGCATTTCATCTAATAGGATGATGTACTCCTGACCCATTTCGAATTACCAGCTAACTACTCAAGAGATATTACAGTACATTAATGTTTGCGCATACACAGGTGCACTGTCTGGTCCTTCGCTCTCATAATTCAGATGAAAGAAATCGGGCGTAGAACATGACACACTGATACTATGACACTAAAGAGGTTTTTTATTGAACGCGCCAACGGACAGACCTGGACCTGGTCCAATACGAATACATGATCAACATGTGAATCAATCATAAAAAATCTAATTGAAATTGTCTTCTTAATCAAGGTCTGTTTATTATTTCTAATGATAATGCACAATTGATGTTAGGTTTTTTGTTTATCAATATCAATTATTTCAATTAAATATAATAATTATCGATATGTATTACTCAGAGCGTTGTTACTTGGTGAATTACAAAGTTTCTGGTTAGCCTAGCTATGTCCGGTATTCTTTTGGTAAATGTTCTAGAAATTTTAGCTAGATCGATATATCGTCAACAAAACCTTCTGCATACAAAATTTTTATGGAAATCGTTTGAGCCGTTTCCGAGATACAAAGGAATTGCTCGTTTAAAGGTATTTAATAGATGGATGGATAATATGTGTTGATATTTCTTAGACGTACATGTTGGTCCAATGATTAAAATGCTAAATAGAACCTACTAAAACTAATACAGTTGCTTGGATACGATCATTTGTATCATGTTTGAATGTCATCTATGTATGGGTAACAATTGTCACATCTAGTGAGGGGCACACAAAAGGTGGCAACGTATTTGTGCCCCTTAAGATTCAGTTTTTAGACTACCTCTTTGGTCTAGTGGTTATCGTAAGCGACTCCAGATCAAGAGGTCTCGGGTTCGATTCCCGAATCGGACCGCTGTTGGGTTTTTTTACATGAAATTATTAATAGCAGCTTGGAGTATGGAAGATGGCGGTGTTTCCCACCCGAGCCTCGGAGAGCACGTTAAGCCGTCGGTCCCCGTTGTCATGAATTAGTGCAATCGTTACTGGGAAGTCAGTGCCCTCAAATATACTGACAACTAGTTCAAATTTCGAATTCAGTTCACCCTCAGGGTTTACGCTCCGTGTAAAAACTGATATTTAGGTAAAACCGGTTGGACTAAAAGCCGACACCAAATCTTGGGAATAAGAAAGGCTAGCAAGATGATAAAGTTTCAATTGTATAATAGGCATTCAGATAGACAGACGTATAGATATATTGCGTATGTAATATTAGTAGCATTAATAACTTCTTATGTATATTTCTTATGTATTCTGCGTGACTGGCGTAATGGTACAGTACAAAGAGTCTACTAGTTAATAACAATTAAGTTTTTATCGATGAACAAAGTATTATATATCATTGCGTTTAGTGTAGTTAGTAAATAGTATCTATACCTACATCCTATTATAGTAACTCTTTTACGTAAAAACTACTGAATGGATTTTAATGAAACTTTACAGTAATATAGCTTATACATCAGAATAGCACATAGGCTACTATTTGCCGCGATAATCGACATTTACACTGACGGAGCGGCGGGTAACAGCTAGTAATTAATAAAACTGTAAAAGGTTGATGTTAGTAAAAATACGAACGGAAAACTAATGAAGGGGTCTTTATTAAAGTATTTAAGCTGAAAGCAACAGTCTTTAGATTTTAATCTGTTTGATACCATGCTTATCTCAGAAGTAGCTAAACCGATTCGAATACGCTGTTTTATGTGTTATGGTAAACTTTACTTAATTTTAACTGTTTCAAATCTAATCAAATCAACCTGCAAATTAAATAACACAGCTGGGTCTCCTCTCAGGAGAAGGTTAAGGCCATACGTCTCCACGCTGGCCAAGTGCGGGTTGGGGACTAGCAAGAATACGTTGTGGCTACGTATCTTTCCGTTGGATGTTTTTAAGCCCCCCAAAGGCCTCCAACTAAGCTTCACGACTGTTACCCTATGGTAACAACTGCTTAACGTGACCTCCGAATCACGGAGATGCTATGGTAACATGCCACCAGCGGTCACACATCTAGGTACTGAGCGTGACGTCATTGCTTACCCTCGGTGATTGTTTCTAATCACCAAGTTGCAGTTGACTAGTAGACTATTAGCGCCTTAACTGTTTGTTTAATTTCAATCAGTTGTTTAACAAAAAAGTTAAGTCAGTTTACAGAATCACAACAATAACCGACATTTACGCGGGGGACCTACAGGCAAGGGCTATTACATGTAGATATATAAAGGTATTTACATGTTACGGTTTTTACAAACAAGAGTTTAGTTAAGTGAAGAAGAAGAATATTTTATTATTTCATTTAGTTAGTAATATATGGACATCGAGTCCGCTAATGTGAAAAAGTGTATAAAGTTTTAAGTCTGTAGTGTAGTCAATTTGTCACCTGTAGGTATACTATAGGTGACAAAATGACTGCTCTGCCTGATGGAAAGCATGAATCTAAGAGTGGTGGTCACCATCCTCGATGCGAATAATTGTTCTTACTCATCACATAATTATTTGTTCTTTGTGAGAATCAAATGCAATCTTCGACTTGAATCATTTATCAGATCAGTTCAGGCCATCAATGGGTACACCATACGATATCAAAGTAGAAAAATACTTCGATGTGAGGGAAAAATACTATCTAATTGTTGTGACTTAATGGCAAATTAAGAGGTATCTTAACAAATAGCATTAATTGAACAAGATGATTCTTCTTGATTATTTTACCACTTCATCATCTTAGACATTCGTAGATTGCACGGTTGGCCGTTTTCTACTCCGTCAAGTGTTGTGGGTTCGAATCCCACATGGGACAAAACTTTGATCCATAAATTATTGTGCTGAGTCTGGGTGTTCTTTGTGTTCGTTTCAAGTATGTTTGTAAAGTCCACCGCGGCAAGGAATTATATTCCTGATGGGGAAGTTGTCTTTAAAAAAGAAAAAATAATAATAATAACCTTTCTCCATTATGATTCTTGCAGAGGACAGTTTAAATTTTACAGACAAAGCTTCGAAAGTTTCTCAGAGTACAAGAACTCAAGTCAAGTCAAGATACTTGACAGCGATGCCTAGAGCTAGAATATCTGCAATAAGATCCATCACTATTCACCCATCCGCGTGAGCTAAGCTTGACAGCCACGATAAAAATAGATCCTAGTCCTAGCAACAAACGGAAAGCTTTGTACTTTTCCACTTAACAGTATAGCATACACTCTACAATCCAGTTAATACAAAATATGAAAAGATACACCAGGTGCCTCGTATCCTCTAAATTAAAAAATCTGACAAATCCCTCAAAGAACTTGATGCAAAGCAAAAAGAAATAAGCCGAAGCGTGAGTGAAGGAAAAAAGTACAACTTTTGCCTAAAGCCAACCGGTCCACAGCCAACTTCGCTTCGCTTCGAGTGATTAAACGAAGGTCAGACGATTCGCCAGATGCTAGCTCGACTACGCGCCGGACGCACGCCTCTCGCGGTGCAATTGAAAAAAACTTTTACGTTCGAAATTTTAATGAAAATATCGGGTTATTGTACATAATATAGTGAGATTTTAATATTATTTAATGTTTTAAAGTTGTTTTTTGAATGATTGTCGAGTGTAACAGTGGCTTTGATATTTGAGTTCAAGTAGAAAGTTTACATTGCATTGACAAGAATCTAAATGGTTCTTATGTGTTCAAAGTTTGTGGTGTCTGTTTAAGCCTGAACTAAAGGAATAAGACTTCGGTAAGTTCCTATTTCTTTACTTTTAAAACATTATTGTTTTCAGTACATCAGCATAGTGTTCTGTTTTAAAACGACTGTTTATTAAACTTTTTTTGTAGCCTAACTGTAATTTATGCGAGGTGCAGGTATAACCTGTATTACCTACCTGCAATAAACATTTTTATATGTTGCCATATCGAAAATACATGTACTTAAATGTATTGTAATTTGAAAGTAAAATATTATCGATGAAATCCATGTCTATGGCTTTTGCAAGTAGCATTTTTTTATATAGAGGGTTGCAAATAGTGTAATGTTGATTGTTAAAGATTTTTAGAGAAATTATTAGCTTTTGTGTATATGTAGTTACTTGATACATACGTGTATAATTTACTTGTGTGGTTTCACCAGTCTATTCTGTCCATTGATAGCCATAGGCTTCTAAACATCATAATTGTTAAGGTTTTTTTATGTAAATTACAATAGTTTATTGTCATATTTATATCAGTACCGACTATTTATTTAAGCGGTTAATTTTCCAGTTCAGTTAGAGACTTTCAAAACAAAATATCTCTATTAAACATTGCGAAATTTCCTTAACAAAACATTAACTTTATATCATTCAGCGAATTATTTTATACCTAGTATACCCACGACAGGCGCTCATAGCACAGTTGCACTCTGTGATTAGAAACAATCACCGAGGGTATACAGCGACGGCGCGGTTAGCACCTGGATGGGTGACCACTGGTGGCATGTTGCCATGAGTATCTCCGTGATTCCGTCCGGTTAAGCAGTTAGTACCGGTTGTTACCATAGGATAACAGCCGTGAAACTTAGTTGGAGGTCCTTGGGCGGCTTATAAACACCCAACGATTACGAAGCCACAACGTAGTATTGCCATTCCCCAACCCGCACTTGGCCAGCGTGGGGATGTATGGCCTTAACCCTGTCCTGAGAGGAGCCCCGAGCCCAGCAGTGGAACATTATTGGTTGTTGATACCCCCGACATGACGATAAAATATGATTGAACGTTTTGGAAGTTAAACTTCTAAAGTACTTACTATATTGGCTAACCTTAACTCTCTTTACTAAAATCATCATTCACAGTCTTTTGTAAATAGGCCTCTCTTTATCAAGGAGATTTAAGCCTACTCAAATCAAATCAAATCATTTATTTGCATCGAATTTATGTAGTTGCATGAATAAGATGTTTAGTACTGAGTTAGTTTCAATACATTCTACCATTTAGGCATGCAAAAATTGTCTTATAAAATTAATCATGTTATCATTAGATCGTTAATAATAAAATACAATTAGATCAGATGAATTCAAACTCTTACATAAAACGATTGATATTATTTATAAATTAAATTAATGCGAATACCATTTTTAAATTTTTGAAATGTCAGGTCGTTGAATAATAAAAAAAATAAACAATTTGTCATTAAGATAACATCACACGGAATAACAGCATTTGTCAAGTAATAATGAAGTCAAAAACTTTTTGAAAGTATACAGTTTAGATTTTTTATATTTTATTTATTATATATATTTTATAGTCAACGCTTCAAAGTGGAAGACATACGTTCCCGTACTCATCGCTTCGGTACTTCCTTCCTGTGCCGAGCGGTCAAAACCTGGAACTCACTACCAGCGCACGTGTTTCCTTCACACTATGATCCCGAGTCCTTTAAGCGGGGCGTGAAAAAGTATCTCACCAGGCCGCCATAGTGTGGGTCACCATGCTGCATTATTCTTTGTCGCATTAAGGATGGTGACCACCACTATTGGATTCTGCTCATGCTTTCCATCAGGCAGGGCAGAGTCATTTTGGCAGCTTATACACAAAAAAATATCATCGGAACCATACACATAGTGCTTTTTTCAATAACGTAATTTTAAATCCTTCCTGATTAAGTGCATGTTTATATTTATTTCTCAACTGCGCTGATCGTTTACTAGTCTCTGACATCGTTGAAAATAAGTTCATATTTGTTTTAACAAAGACAGCTACTTCCAAAATATATACAGAAGGAAAAGTTAATATTTTTAGGGACTTAAACACAGGCACACAACTGTCAGTCATTTTTAATCCGAACATAAATCTTATGTAACGTTTTTGAGCTTTAAATATACTTTCTCGTTGGTTACAGTTTCCCCAGAATATAATATCAAATAATAATAATAATAAATCGCTTTTTTGTACGCCAGATAATTAAGTTAATAACTTAAAGCTAGGTATTCAGTAGTACAATTGGCGGCCTTATTGTTCAACGGCAATCTCTTCCAGGCAACCGTGAAGAAATCTTAAAATTGACGTTACCAGACCATGGTATGCTATCAAAAGAGTGTTTGTTTACACTTATTTTGATAGGCTGTAAAGAGCAAAGGCAGAGGTGCTCAATTTTTTACATGTGACCTCCGATTGTGGTTTCCATTTTAATCGACTGTTTATTTTTATGCCCAAAAACTACATATTCCTTTGCCATTGTAGTTAACATTTAAGTTTATATTTTGAATACACTGATAGAAACGGTAATAAGTGGGAGAGCCACGCTTCGGCGTGAATGGGCCGGCTCGATCGGAGTGATACCACGGCCTCACAGAAAACCGGTGTGAAACAGCGCTTACGCTGTGTTTCATCGAGTGAGTGAGGATACCGGAGGCCCATACCCCAATCCAACGCCCCCTATCCCCCTCACCATCCCCCTTCCCCCAGGCCGCCATAGTGTGGGTCACCATGCTGCATTGTTCTTTTTCGCATTGAGGATGGTGACCACCATTCTTAGATTCTGCTCATGCTTTCCATCAGGCAGGGCAGAGTCATTTTGGCAGCATAAATATAAAAAAAAAATAGTTTTTTCTATATTAATGAGTAGATTATTTGCATTCAACTAATTTATTATGTCCTCTAAAGTGTTATTTAAATCATAACTATATGGTCTATACCTACACCATACTGGTCAGATGGATTGGGTTTATTTTATGGTTTTCTTCTTGCAGTAATGTGGTTCTTCACATTATTATCATTTATTATTAATATTTAAATATTATTACCATTACTATTTAATTAATTTCATATATGTAATGATGGTTTTTTAAAGCTTAAGGAAATAGTAATAGTTTTTGGTAGTCTATGTATCTTTCTATGTTCCACCGTTTCGCCTAAACTACTGAACCGAAGTTAATTGATAAAATGGCAATAGACTCGCAACAATGGCCCGATAGACATAGGATAGTGATTACCGCCGCCATTGGCACTCGTAACAGAGGCGTCACAAATGCGTTGCCGGTATTTGTGGGATGGAGGGAGGGATTGGGGTATGGGCCTCCGGTATCCTCACTCACTTGGTTTAACAGAACGTAGGCGCTGTTTCACGCCGGGTTTTTGTTGAAATTTTATCGAAAGCCTTAACTTAGTCGGGTTATAGTTTTAAAGCTTGTTTTTGATTTTAAATTTCAATAAAACTTTCCAACAAGAGTAACATTAAAATAAAATTAAAGGTATTTTTCTTAAATAACAGTTTTAATCAATTTAAGATGTAATTAATAACATTTGGGAGGCATGTATCTAGCTCTCGTGTACAGATTGTGTAAAAACTTTGAAAATATTCGATATACGATACCGAATATCCTTGAAAAACAACACAAACCCTAGACGTTTATTGTGTTATGGATTAATATCATCTTGTATTATATATGTTTTGCGTGATAAATAAAAGAAAAACCTATCGTAACAAGAGTAACAAACATTATAAATATAAACTTAAATTGAGAACTTTGGTATCCTTTTGGTAGTCATGTTAGAATCTGCATTTGAAACAATTTTTTTTTTGGTATGGGCCAAGTGACTCTACGCTGCCTGATAGAAAGCATAAGCAGAATCCAGAAGATTGTCTCTCTATATTCATTGTGAAGGCAGACAATGCAGCATAAAAATCTACACCATGTGGCCTAATAATGCTTCTGCATCATTGAACCTCCGGTCTCGCACTCACCAACGCAACACTACACCACAAATGCCATATATTAAGATAATCTTCTTTGATTCAACTTGCTCCCACATATTTGACATCTATAAAAATAAATATAGACAATTTCGCCCGTATCAAAAAATGAAGAAAAAAAAAGAACAAAGCTACCTATATGATTTTTTATGTTTTGACTGCCAAATGACATACAGGAATATTTAAATGATAAATTAGAACTACAAACAAATTTAATATTAATAACGGTTGGATGTAGACTGCTCAAAACCGGGATAGTTAGCGTTCCTTTGGGAAGACCTTCGTTCAGATGTTTACGGGAATAGGGTGATTGACCTCTAAGAGTCTTTGAAATTTTAATATTATATACTTACTTAAATAGGAATCATTGTCAATTAAAAAATAGCATATTAGTACTTCACAATTTTGATTACCTATCTGTAAAAGTTAGCCAAATATTGATAAAAAAAGCTAGAATAGCACCAAAACTTTTTTAAAACTAAAACTAATCTTTTTCTGAAAATTTAATCTTAATGAATCAATCATAGAAAACATAAAAACATCTACCATAATTAAACAATATACCGGTCTAGGTCCGGCTAGTTCTGAGTTAAATATTGACAGTCTTACAAAAAGAATTGATGAGCTAAGTCATTACCAGTCTCGAACACATGCAATTTGATTTTAAACGCAAATTGGAAATATCCGTCATTTATCCATTGGGAAGCAACTGAAACAATAGAATGAATTTGTATTATTTTTTTAGCAGAAAGTTAATTTAATTTCGAATTTGCTTGTCTCTAATATCATCCATACCTCCGTGGCGCAGCGGTAGCGTAAGCGACTGCTATTCTTGAAGTCTCGGGTTCGATTCTCGGGTCGGATCAAATATATGTATGATCTGCAATTATTTGTTTCGAAATTTGGGTGTTTTCTATATGTAATGTAATAATATATTATGTATGTATTTCCAAAAAAAAAGAAATATATGTAAGAATAAAAAATACTCCATACCCATACTAAATATATATATATATATATATATATAAATTCGAAAGTAACTTTTGTCTATATGTCTATCAACTGCACCGATTTCAATGGCATTTGTCATGGAGATAGTTTAATTCGTGAGGAAGGACAAAGACTCTTTACCTCCATAATCGACATACAATAATATGTAAAAAGGCTAAATCAAGAGTCTGATGCAGAAGGCAGTCCTCCTTGATAAGGCTTGAATAATGAGGAGGTTCCTGAATTGGAGCCCTAACCAGTGATGTCTTGGTCCCTGTACACGAAGACGGTGGTTTACTTATTAATAATTTTAAATATTCATTTTTGTTTTCCTTTTTATGTATATAAAAGTGTTTTTCCGTGTTACTCTAAAAATAATCTAATATTCTATATTATATACCTCTGCCTCTCCTCATGGGATATGCTAGCGTGAGTATATTACAATCCTTTGTTCAGTGACAGGTACACACGTGATAAAACTAGTTTTGACTCTATGGTTCGCCTTGATACATATATGTCACTGGGGGCAACCTTTCAAACGTAACCTGTTCATTCAAAAGACTTATTTTTTACATTCTGAACTTCTTATGCAATTGTATGTCAACTTTCTGTAGCAAGGGTCACAGGTTCGATTGTTGCGCAAAACCTGTTTTGTAACCAGCGGCTTGCGTGTGACAACCGACACTGTCGATAGTTTTCTAAATCAGAAAAATTGTCGTAGATCTTGAGAAAAAAAAAACCATAATGAAAAAGAAGAAGGTATGGTTCAATAGACAAATATATGAGAGAATATGTTTTATTTTACGCCCTAAAACATATTTTTCATGTCTTCTTCAACTATAAGGTAAGTAGTGTATGTTTATGTATGTATATAAATGTATGTGTATATATGTGTATAAATGAATATATAAGGATATACGTATATGTGCCCGATTATATTCATAAAAATTTTTCTTTAAAATTAACTGCACCGTCAACTGCTACAGTCTTTCCGATACTTTTTGATCCATCCTAAGGTTGCCTGGAAGAGATTGCTTTTGGCAATAAGGCCGCCCTTTTTACCTTATATTATATGTTATCATTTTATATATTCAATTAATATTGTAAAAACGAAGTACAAATAAAGAGTTTCTATCTATCTATCTATCTATCTATCTTGTTAATAGGAATACCTATTGGCACCTATAGCGCAATAATGGACCCACTGCCTCATATACCTCTCACTGCCTAGATATGTCTCAGTCATATAACACATTAACATGCAGGTCAATGTAAAATTCTGTGTTAATTACATCATCAACATCATCATCAACAACCCATAATGTCCTACTGCTAGGCTTGGGTCTCCTCTCAGGAGAGAGTTAAGGCCATACGTCCGTACGAGTGTTAATTACATCCTAAAACATTCACGAACTTTGAATATACAAGTGTGCCACAAGGGACTGTACTTGGACCGGTGATGTAACACACCAATGTCTTAACTACAATACCGACTCAAGTTTTCTCCTTCATCTGTAATTCAACATGTTACAAAGTAGCTCTTTTTTACGCTTTAACAAATTTCTCCATAAAACCTATTAACCTGAATATTATAAAACAAATGCGTGCTGAACTAAATATCGTGCAATATCTGCTCGTAAACATTTTCAGCCTTGAAGAATTGAGGTGAAAACAAAACTGGTGATAATATCCTTGTCTTATCGAAGAGTTGTAAGTCACAGATAATAATAAATGGGTAACGATTGTCATAATTTGTAATTTCAAAATGGGACTAGTTCAAGGTTGTAATATTCGCAATAATTTTTAATTGTGCGTGTTGAACCTCAAAGGCCGTCACGCCACCGGGGTTTGTGGTGAATCTTTGTGACAGAATGGAACTGACGAAAATCACGTGTTGTGGCATACTGCTATGCTACGACTAAAATAAAAAGAATTTAGGTAATTTTAGGTTTCCTCGGAATCTGTCACTCACCAGTGGAGATTTCTTCTTGAATTGCTGGACTGTTATATAAATACATGATCCTGGCCTTTCCGGACTTCTGCAGCTCTAGAGTACAGACTAACATTTTAATGTAGCTTCTTTATCCTATTAGTGTTTCTTATTTAATATAATTCATTTGTTCCGTCTAGAAACGAGTACATTCGGAAGACATTGAAACCAGGTATAGTCATTCGCAATTTTGCAGGTTTCGCAGACTCCAAATAAAATTGAGTCATTGCGATGATTTAACCTGGTCTCAATATTTACATTAGGGTTTTTCCTACAGAAAGTCTTATTAAAATCTAGAGTTCTTTCAACACTTGAATTAAAATGATTAAGTATATGATACACGATTATGTTCTGGACTATTCTAAAGTTTAGTTATTTTGAGTTTCACTTTCAACGTCATAAAAATGGTTTATACATTACAAAATAGATTGTGAGTAATGAGGATAACGTTATCAAAGAAAAGGCTTATCTTATAAATTTTGTTTATACATTTCATTGAATATATGATTATTTAATTCTGATTCCAGCTACTAATTAGTTCGATATCGGATCTGTAACTTCTGACAGTTTTTCTGTCATGTATAGTAAGATGTCTTAGTAGCCGACCCCAAATCTTGGGAATAATAAAGAAGATGAGGAAGATGATGTATAATAAGATGTCTTCTCGGATTATTCAGCGCATTCACAGTAAATAAAAAATCGTTACTAACGTTTTCAAATCTAATTTACTCCAAACAATTTTTTTTTTCTACGTGGAAAGTGCCTAGGAGAGCACGTTAGCCGTCGGTCCCGGTTGTCATGAACATCTATGGCAATCGTTATTGGGAAGTCAGTGCCCTCAAATATACTGACAACTAATTCAACCTTCGAATTCAGTTCACCCTCAGAGTTGCGGAGGTCCGATGCCAGTGGCTCCGTTTAAAAACTGATATTCAGGTTAAAACCAGTTGGACTAGTAGCCGACCCCAAATCATGGTAATAATAAAGGCTAGGAAGATGATGAATGATCTGCAGAATGTTTTTTAAGTCGTTTCTTTTCAATAATTCACAGTGTTTTAGTCAAAAGTAGACCTTTTCCTCTTCTAATCATCTAGAGCTTCAAAAGGGACGACTTATTTGAATAAAAATTAGGTAAAAGGTTACGATACCTTCTATATCCCGACTTTTGGATATCGTATCGGATTATACCGCTAATGGTCACGGGTAGACATATTGTCATCATTCTTGGCATGTGGTTTTTATGGTTAACATTGTTGAGAATTAATTTATATTATTTTTCTCAGATATTTATTCTGAATGTGAAGAGTTTCTAACCCATTAATATAGGATGATTTTCAAGGGTACCAGCTGCTTAACAACTTACGTGACATAATAATGGTAATTCCTATTTATTTTATACAACCTTTAAAATTAAACGATTGCAAAATAAAACGAATTTAATCAAAATGGATGACCTCTACACCAATCAGCAATAAGTAGAAAGCAAATAATTATGATAAAATTATCGTAATTGAATTGACAATGACCTGAACGTAACTGTACATAACTTTTTATTACGGAATCGGATAAATTAAATTCAAATCAAAGTTAATTAATGATTTCTTCGGAATATCTTTTGACGTACAGTCAGTCACTTAAATCGAATGTCACTAATGTCACAAAACTACATCGAATATATAATAAGTATAACGGCATTGAATGTCAACGAGATCCAATATCTTCTTGGAAAATATCTTTGCCCTTACGAAAATTACAAAAAAAAACCGCTTTACTGTAAATCGTGTCTTCATAAAATATTTTTTCTTGATTTTCCACTCTGAAATTAAACCGCAAAATATTCACGCTGAATGCGGTAAGTGCGTCTCTTGTAGTTTTGTATGAATTACTTAAAAATCTTCACGAACCGTGAAGACAGATAGCTATTCGCAGTAGCTTTAGCTACAAATAACGTAATTGTATTTGTGGGTGTGACTGTACACTGTTAGATGTCAAGTGTATACCCGTAAAATATTCGTACAAGAAGCTGGTTTGGCTACCGTTGTTCGAAGATGACCTAACGTTACATGTCTTTGTGGTTCTATAGTCAATTTAGCTGGGTGTTTACCGTACTAAATGAATTGTGTGAATATAGTGGTTAAAAATTAACTAAACAATGGACCTTAACTGTTATAATTGACGCACCTCATTAAACTGAGTGTTGGCAACATCAAATAAAGTATACACTTAAGTTGGGGAATTTTTATACTGTGACACAATGTAGCATTGAAATGGAACTTGATGTTATCAAGATAAATATTTTGGGAATTGAACTTCTTTGTACTGTAATGTACAAGGTAGAGGAATTATTAATATGAGAAGAAACAAAATTAATATTTCACAATGCTCGTATCTTGCCTAGTATTGATTATCATATTTATCTCCAACTCTATTCTTATCAGCAGAAAAATACCATAATCTGAAAATTTGACTTTAATTTTTTGGAGATCACACTCTGTTGCTACTAAAGTCAAGTGTCAGTTAGGGAAACGTTATCAAATTTTAAAAAATGTAAAGACAAAGATACTAAAACTGTGTATTGGGTCCCAAAAACGTAGCGATCATTATTTCAAATTCATTGGTGAAATAGAAAATTAATAACACCATCGGAGGGTAGAAACAAGGTTTTTTTTAATGTAATAAGCAACTTAGAAACCTAATTCAGTAATTCGCTACATTTATCAATACACAACTTTCATAGAAGTAAAAGAGTCTTGGAGTAAGGATTCACACACCAACCCTTCTCATAGCAATTTGAGATCAAAAGTCACACAGTAAACGTTTAATTTCCAATGTCAGTTTCATCACATACAGCAGAATTCAATCTCTCATCTGCAATACTTCTTACTTATCTGAGATTAAGATTAAAAACTACTCGAATGGCTGAATATTCTACGTATGTATATGAGTCAACAGAATTGATAAAGCAATTTCAATAAAATGTTCTCATTAATTTTCTGATTGAAATGACTAATAGAGTGGATTCAATGGTTTTTCTAGAAAGGTATAAACAATTTGGTAAGAATTAAATGTTCTGCACAATTTCCATATTTTTTTGCATTCATTATCCAATGAACTCTCAAATTATGTGTCATGTTAGAATGGTGATGATTGTAACATCCTTCTTTAGATGTATAAAAAACCTTTTGAATTTTGACATGGTGTAGTACCAGATTCTAGAGAGACTGGTATTCAGTTGTAATATTCAC
Source organism: Hyphantria cunea (assembly GCA_003709505.1). Lineage (NCBI taxonomy): Eukaryota > Metazoa > Arthropoda > Insecta > Lepidoptera > Erebidae > Hyphantria > Hyphantria cunea. The sequence goes on from PKRV01001041.1 coordinate 642,802, forward strand.
TGTTTTTTAAATTTTTTTTACAAGCAGAGACTTATGTCTTTGTGGTGATAATACTGTGGAAGAACGGATGTCATGTCCCTCGAACATAAAGGGAGGAACTTGCGACCAGGCGAGGTGATCATGCCAACGGGCCACTGCCCAACGATATTGTTGCGATGTTGTATATACTCTAATCAGCGCGAAAACTTCTATTGCGCGATTCAGAACTGGTAGTTTCTTCGTTTGCTTTGTTACTCCGTATTTCGACTTATTTTCGGAAGATGGCGTTGTAGTGTATTTCTGTTGCGCTGTATGTGGAGGTTGCCACAATACTATTAAAGACTGTTGGTGTGATGTGTGAGGTGATTCACTGCATAATTTGAAAGGAATATTAATCCTTTCTTAATTTGATGATTCAAAAATGTTTACGATATTAATTTATGATTAAAGACTTTGTACACTTAGTTTGATGCAAGCGTTATTATTATTGAATTTAAAGCTGAAGAATATTTGAACTCTGTCTCTTAATTGAATCACTAGCACATAAGACACTACTAACCTCAATTTACTCTAATCCACAATGATTTGGATCGTAGGTTCAATTAGACAAGAGTTAGTAGTTACACGATTTGCATTACAAGATCTTTTTAGAACTTAACACCCAAGGTTTTGGGCTGTTTAGTTTTTAAAATACGAAGTTTTTTTTCCAAGATTAATTGATTGATATGGTGATACCAAGCAGTAAGTGTATTGTATATGAAGCACTTAAATAAGCCTCTTATTTTTGTTTTGGTTATTGTCATGTAGATGACACCATGATTTAATGACGTGTTTTCTTATAACATGAGAAAATATTACGATATGGTGAAATATGGCGAAATCTAAACATGACTGAATTGAAAATTTCATTTACATTTTTTGTTAGCATCCATTGGGTTGAAGCATTTTTGAAATGAAAAAAATATATGATGAATTTTTTATCTCCAAAACCACAATGAAAAAAGCAACGGTAACATTTTTGCGCATAAAATCAGTATGACCTGCAAATTTGGTACCGTTCATTAAATGCCGTAATGTTGTAATATCATTAGAGTATGAATATGCATGACTTTGCCTTGACCGATTTTATCATATTTCCTTATTAACAGTTTAATTTAATTCATATTTAGTTAAGTGTAAAACAGTGTATACAAGCAAATGTAGCCCTTAACGAAGACAGTGGAAAAAAAACTACCTCGATAGCGCAGTGGAAGCGTATGGACTGGTGTTCTTGAGGTCTCAGGCTCGGTACTCGGGTCGGACCAAATGTTTCTATGATCTATAAATATTTGTTTCGGAGTTTGGGTGTTTTCTATGTATATATTATCATAAACAAAGTATATATGTAGGTATTTATATCAGTTGTCTAGTAACCCATAACACAAGCTCCGCTTAGGTTGGGACTAGATGGCGTTGTGTGTTAGATGTCTGAAATATTTACAGTTATATACTAATAGGTTATTCTTCCCTCCTATACTGTATGGCGAGCGTGTTTCATTACTCCTTTATGCTATAAAAACTTAAGAAAACATTTTATAATAACACACTACGAGTTACATCATCAAATTTTAATATCAAGTACAAATAGAACTCAGATGTTTGTAGCTAGTTGTTTTGATTCGAGTAATAATTCAGAATTCAAAATAACCGCTTAAACTAATCAAACACAGCAATTCCGCCAAAGGAATGAGTTGAACATGCTTCGATATTAAAAGATACTGTGTAAACTAGGGTAAATTGATTTTTAAAAATATTGTTACTCAATCATAGTTTGTGTTTCATTTTGACAATAAGATGATGGCTATTGAAGAAGAAAAGAGGAAGATTGGGATCAGTTAGAAAGAGAACTAGTCAGATTATTAAAAAAAACCCTAACTGCGTCCATTTCTCTCATTAAAGATGATAGAAATGTGCGTCCATTTCTGTCAGGTTAGGGTTTTGTTTTATTTCATTATTTTAAATAAAACATGTAAGTTATATATATATTAGTAATCTTCGTTAAATAATCTTTATTTTGATACCACACTCGATGTATTTTGAAAACATATTTTTTTGAGATTAGTTTTTGGTGCCAAAAATCCTTAATTATTTTTTTTTATTCTGATATACACAGTGTCACTCTCACCACTAAGACGAATCTATTGACGCCGAAACACTCGCATAGAAATGCGACTAGCTGTTTAGGCTCAAGGGCGTGCCAAGGAAATATACATACATACACTCGAAAAACATAACTCTCCATCTTTCACAGTCGGGTGAAAAGAAACCTCTTTTGGGCCTATTAGTATAGGATCTTTTAACAATTAAGTTATATAATAATCTCTTTCAGTGTAATCATTGTGCATAAGTATCTAATTCTTTCAACTAAGCGACACTTTGATATGTCTTTTAAGAGGTTTGTTTATTTCGTGGTACTAGCATCATATTTCATCCATAGGTATTTTTTTTGTTCTCATTCTATTTTAAGGCTTCGTCTTCATTTCTTGAGCTTCATATAGTTAGGTTTATTAGAGCCCTATTTATAGTAAGCTAAGGTAACACTGGTTAATCATCTTCAAGTTTTTCTTTATTCTTGTTCCCACATCCGTATTTTAAAATATGTTAATTGCTTTAGTGACTAGCTATTTTTAGTCACGATCTTCGTTTTGAGGTCAAGATAACTTGGATCATCCTGCCTCAGAAGTGACGTCATTGAGGTTTTAATAATGAAGTTACTGAGATTTTTTTCAATTAGGCACGTTTTTCTTATGATTGGATGATATAACTAAGTATTGAGTACTGTGAGCCCTATGAATTCTTTGAATTGACAAAGCATCTGCCCATGACGACTTGAATGAGTAAACACTTTAGTAATAATTGAACAAATAATTTAACCTCTCATTACACTGATTTCCATATAAATGACACCTTATAATATAGGCAATGGACTCGTCACACTGTGCTCAGAATTGAAAATCACTAAAATAAAAAATCTCTAAAGTAAAGATTGCGTCAAGGGGAAAGAGCAGGAATACACAGAGTGGCCAAAGCTGAGTGAATAAGGCTGATGATTGAGCTCAGAGAAGTTCATTAGAAGAGGACCATGTTCAGAAGCGGACCATTAAGGCTGATGATTGTGAAGATAATGACGATAGTGTTTCCTTGAAGGAGAAGAATTGAATAGAAAACATTTCGTGATCATTATAAGTACAAAACAAACAATTATTATGTTATTAGATTCTAAAAGAAGTATGAATACTATTAAAAGCATACGAAGATCATTAAAATTTCAAGTTAAAAATAAACAGTAGATAAATGAATTTATTATGTTGCTAATGAGCTGACTAAATGAAAAAGATGGTAAGTTAAACAATCCAATTAATTTAAATTAATATTTTTATAATCTACAACTTTTAACATAAAATTGTACATCAAAATCTCATTTCTTAATGTTAAATAATTTTTCATCATCATCATCATCAGCCTATTGCCGTCCACTGCTGGACATAGGCCTCTCCAATTTCACACCACTTAGTTCGATCTATGGCTTCTCGCATCCAGCTCCTGCCAGCCGTTCTGCCCAATTCATCGCTCCACCTGGCCTGTGGACGTCCTAAACTATGTTTGAATAATTTAAATAATTTTTCAATTTTTGAAATTCAGACATACCATTAAAGATAGTCATGGCGAGTTTAATTGATTATCACGACTTATAAGCCATGTCAAGGATAACTTATTCAAAATTGATCATAATCCATATCAACATCGTCATCATCATCATTAACAACCCATATTGTCCCACTGCTGGGCTCGGGTCTCCTCTCAGGAGCCCATACGTCATGTTTTTGAAGTTATTACGGTAAGGGATGTCAAAGGTTGCAAAATCAAAGGAGTACTTCAGGGACCACACCCGTAACAAAATTGTAAAGATAATTTTAGGTCAGGGTTAGGCTATATACTGACACGTAAATAAAAATTCAACTTATTAAATTGAAGATCAACTTTGATTACCATCAGACCTATTATTATAAAGTCGACCTTAAATACCTTTTTTATTTTTTGAAGCAAAGGCGCCAGTTAATTAGTACATGTTCGTTAGTAAGACGCAAAAGATAACATTTAGTATATTTTTGATAGCCTTGAACTTGTCTGCATTAAATCGTTTTGATGATATGATAATTGATAGGAGTTTCACAATATTTTATGATGTATTTTCAGTACAAATCGTGATTTTTTACTCTTCTTTCAAATTACAGAACAAGCTCAGAGTAGTTTTTTTAATTAAATCCTCGCAACAGAAGCTGTTTCACATCACGTGATCAGGAACCTCATCTCAGATCCTCGCAACAGAATCTGTTTCACATCACGTGATCAGGAGTCGTTAAATACACAATGTAAATGTTTTCTCAGTCTAGTAAGTTCAATTTTGCTGTACCATCAATTATGATTATTTTTTTTAGTTATGAGTATGTATCAGATCACGTGTGGAGATATGTTTTTTGATTATATTTATTAAATACATATATATAATTCTTAACAATTCATTGCACCATCAACTGCTATTGTCTCTTCGATATATTTTGATCCATCCTAAGGTTGCCTAGAAGAGATTGCTTTCGGCAATAAGGCCGCCCTTTGTACAATATATATTTGTCATTTAATGTACTCTCTTGAAAATCTGTAACACGGTGTACAAATAAAGACATAGCCTTTGATGATGTCATAATCAGGTGTAAACATAAAAAAATAAAATAAATAAATAATTAAATGCAATTTTAGAATGTATAAATAAACAGTTTTCTATCTATCTATCATATATTGTTGTTTTTAACATCAAATATTCAGTGCTGAAGAAGAGTTTCAAAATCAAAGAATTGTATAATGTTTTATCGGGTACTCCTTACATCCACAGAACATGTCGTAGCTGTTGACGCCATATGCAATATTTTTATCCATGATTGTCACTTAAAAATCTTGTACCTCATAAATTTACTCATTTCTTAAAGCGATTTTATCATTATTTTCGACATGCATGGGCTAGCTCGACCGGAGTGATACCCCGGCCTCACAGAAACCCGGTGTAAAACAGCGCCTGAGCTGTGTTTCACTGAGTGACTGAAGATACCGGAGACCCATAATCCAACCCTTCCCCTCATCCCCCTCCCCATCTCCGTCCTCATCCCCTAAGGCCCTAACGCACTTGTGACGCCTCTGCTGTTACGGGTGTCCATGGGCGGCGGTAATCGCTTACCATCAGACGACACGTATGCTCGTTTGCCCCATATTCCATAAAAAAAACATCAGGCTTTATTTCGATGATAATTTAACGATCTTGTATCTAGTTCACTGCGGGATTAAGTTCAATATTGTTCGAATTTTTGTTTTTGAGTGTATATGTGTAGGTATGTATGTACTCTTATGTACGTAAATAATTGTGGTTAAGTAATATAAAATACTTTATCATCTTGTTGTTATCTCAGCATCAAATAATTTCAAAATCATTCAGATTTACGACCTAACAGTCAATTCATAGGTGATTGTCAATACAGCATTTATAATCATACAAAAGCTGTCTTGCACAATCGCGTTTAAGTGACAGGCTTCTACTCCATCATATACAAGGTCTACGTTTATAACTATACGACAAAAACCCCTACCTATTGTTGTACGCAGTCAACATAAACAGGTCATGTTTATCTCCCAACAAACTTAACAGCTGACATCAGACCGATAGACGACAAGTGACATGGTTTCAAGGGGTTAGCTGCTGATGTTACAGCACTTATGGATTAACGGCACCTATGAAAATCAGTTACTCAAGAGATACAATTAAGTACCATCAGGTAGAGAGTAAGAGTCGAGTGCTGGACTTATGTTAAACTTACTTATTGGTTAAAGACAACGAAAGAATTCCTTACAGGCAAAAAACTAAAATTGGGCATTTTCTTACCCTTTCAGACTCACTTCAAACTCATTTTTGTGAAATTTGATGAACACAAATTATCAGGAATCCAGAAATATATATAATTATTTTTTTAACCCGTATAACCAATAAAGTTACGGGTTGCTAGTTAGTTTAAATTAAGTACACACAACATACATACGTACTAACTAATCTTTGAGGAAATGCGCAACTGGCTTTCGACAACACATCCTTTTTATTAAGGAGTAAGGGCAACCGTACATCGGTTATTTTTAGCACCAGGGACGGCCATTTTATAACTATACATTGATATTGAACCGCGTATTGGCGCCTCTAGGCGTTCGATCACTGCATCGATTTCGGGGTGTTCAATAAATAATTTGGCGATTATTTGCGTTTGATAACGGTAATAAAATCAGGCGATTGCAAGTATATCGTGTTTTAGAACTAGTTTAGACAAAGTTGCTGATTAATGACTGGTATTTTGATTGCGTGGGATCTCTGTATATACTAATTATTGTATTTATTTATTTTTATTGGTTTACCAACAATTGTATACACACCACTATAACAAAGTAAAAAACAACATAAAGAGGAAAATAGCAATAGTGTTACAGTTACTTAAAGCTAAAAAGCATAAAATGAGTTGGACCATATGTTATTACAGACTATAAAAATATTAAAAAAAACAGCACACAATCATAACACAAAAAAGGGAGTGAGCACAGGCTCACGCTTTCCAATTCCCACCTTCTTGCTACCGTTCTGGGAGGTTCTTAAGTACAAAAGACTTTAATTAACTCAAGGAGTCAACGTTCAGGTGAATCAAGTCACTACAACTATTAATAGCCTTGCAAAAACGAGCATACCGCGAATTGGCACCAAGAACCGTTCTTCTAAGAGGTGCTCGTAATGTTATGGCTTTGCGAGGGATCCTTGAAGGAACACGGAAGTCAAAACCCTCTAGTAATTTTGGACAGTCAATTTTATGGGTCATTACCTTACACACAAACAACACGTCATTTATGTGTCGACGCTTCTTAAGTGGCGTCATTTTAAAATAATTTAATTTGCTGATGTCAGTATGCATTTTTTTAACAGTTACACTGTGAAAATACTATTTTTTAGTGTCCAGGCCAAGCACTGTGTTTCACCAAGCGAGGGAGGATATCGGAGGCCCGAATCCCAACCCCTCTCCCTGATCCCGCAAAGGCAGGCAACACACTTGTGACGCCTCCGGTGTTGCGGCGATGTCTGCCCGTTTGCCAATACTTCTACGGCGAGATTGTTACTACCACCTCTAAGTCTTTTTTCATAATTTCCAGCATTTTTTCGTTTGAAACTTTGCCAGTCCACATGATTTTTATCATTCTGCGCTATATCCACATTAGAATGAAGAACTCTACTTCACTTTATATGTTTTAACATTTAACTCTTTATCAGTTTAGTGAGTCAACAAAGCGACTCCTCATTATAGGTACCACTTAACCATGAAAATAACGTAAAGACATAACAAGTAAGTTCCTAGAGTATTTTTTTAACGGTATTTGTAAGATATAAAGTCTACAACCATGCGATTGGCCAAGGTCAGGTCGTAAAGGAAAACTAGTCTAGTTATCAAAGCTTTATACGATTTAAGCATGAGAAAGTTAAACACAAAACAATTCTATATAAGTAGTATTTCTTTCCGTGCCGCTGCAAAATGCTAGCTAGCCCACGTGAACAGGACCGGATTACCGTGGGAGAGCCACGCTTCGGCATAAATGGGCCGGCTCGATAGGATTGACACCACGGTCTCACAGAAAACCGGTGTAAAACAACGCTTGCGCTGTGTTTCACCAAGTTACTACTGTCGTTACTTTTTACCGTGGAAGAGCCACGCTTCGGTATGCATGGGCCGGCTCAACCGGAGTGATACCACGGCCTCACAGAAAACCGGTGTGAAACAGTGCCTGCGCTGTGTTTCACCGAGTGAGTGAGGATACCGGAGGCCCATAATCCTACCCTTCCTCTCACCCCCATTCCCATCCACCAAGATCGGCAACGCACTTGTGACGCCTCTGGTGTTGCGGGTGTCCATGGGCGGCGGTAATATCACTTACCATCAAGCGATACGTCTGCTCGTTTGCCCCCTATTCCATAAAAAAACAAATGTCGGTTATCACGGTAATAAAAAACCTTTTATAATATATATTTTTTCATTATCAACACGACACTGGATACTTCCTAATGCGGTAGTATGTATTCCTTTAAATGACACTAGATATTTTTTCAATATATGTAGTTTTAAATGCATACCCATGTCAAAATAGATCTTAATATATTTAATTATGTATGAAAATATGAATGCTAAATTCTATCTGTAACTTTAAAAATCACCATTTAAATTAAATACATTTAAAGTTTAAACAATCCCACATCAGTATAGTAACCTGTTTTACACAAAAGAATAACATAAAATCATTTTATTTGTTTTATACTAAACTAAACAAGATACTAGACAATCCGGTTTGTATTGAAATAGTATCTTTTGAAGTCGTAATTTTTACAACTAGGTTTCTGCACATCACACCTTTTTGTTGGTGGGAAATAAAAACTTGAACAATTTGTGAAAACCAAGGTTATTGACAACACTATTCGTATACAAAAAATAGATAGAGATATAATGTCTCTATCAATTATAACGTGAATAAAATATGACTGCCTTAGTGGCGCAATGGTATCGTATGCCACTGCTGTGCTTAATGCATCAGGTCCGATTTCGGGTCAGATGTTTGTAAGAACTGTAAAATTTTTGTCTCGGAGTTTGGGTGTTTTCTATATTCTACAAAAATGAAGTATATATTTATTAATATCAGATAGTACCTATAGAACAAGCTCAGCTTAATTTAGGTCTATATAGCGTTGTGTCAGATCTTCAAAATATCTTCATATATCTTTATATATAAATTTTCTGTGCATTTTTATGTAACTAAACTCGCCTAAATAGCTGAATCAATTTAAATGATCTTTTTGTGTCTACTCCTGAGGATTCGAGAATAGTTAAGATAAAAAAGAACTTTATTCGACCATTGGCGTTATCTGCGGATAAAGTTATACAGCGGATAACACCGCTCCTCCATTTTTAATAAAAAAAATCAAGAAGGATTAAACGAATACGTAATTTGTAAACCTATAAGTTAATTAGCGATTATAGATTATCCGTTAAGGTTTAAACAGTAGGAGCATTTGTCATCATTATCAACCTAACACATACAATTATTATATAGAATAAATAAGCTTCTAATCTAAGGACATAAGCTTCTAATTAGAAAGTTTGTTCGGGCCCACTATGCAACGCTGCCGAGTTACCAAATGGGCTGGTACCGTTCCAGTGCTGTCTCCCATAGATCACTCCGCATTCTTAATCCGTGAAGACATGGACTTCTTTTGGCATAGGTTTCTGATCCTAATTAAATCAATAAGTTTGAACCACAACCTGCATGCTTATATATGCCACTTAAAACTCATTCTAAATTTAAATGCTTATCTGACGACTATAATATCAACAACAATAACCATGTATACCTATGTTTGAGGTCATTCTCCTCATCTCTTAAAAGCGGTTATCATTTATTTAATTATTTTAATGTACAAAGAATATGAATAAATAACCTGAAAATATATAAATTACTACACTAAAACAATAAGAAAATTCATAACCTTAAGAAAATAGTGGACATTATGTTACATGATACAAGTAAAAGTCAATTCGTTAAGATAGTGTCAGTACACTCGCATGCGATTGTAGTTATTGTTGTGAAATACGAATATATTAATTCATACAATTAAGGTTTCTGCCTCAAATTTCATTAAAAATAATAACATCTCATCTTCTTAGCCTTTTTCAAAACATTTTCAGTTTACATTTTAGAAGAGTCAACAAACACAATTATTCGCTTAAACTGCTTTGAACGTAAACTGACATTTCATATATTACTTGTGGGTGTACGCCGTAGGTGGCTCGTTTGATTTTAACGGCGGTGCGATCAAAGCGACCGTTTCTAAGCGAATGAACTATATAGGTATTAATGATGCATATATTTTTTACCTTATATTATTCTCATTTTTTTCATTTAGGTTGACGCGCGGTTGGTCTAGTAGTTTAAGCGTTCACCATGCCACTTTTTACTGCATGTTGTGGGTTCAAACCCCACACGGGACGGTTGTGTGATACGCAAATTGTTGTTTTGAATATAGGTGTTCTTTGCGTCAATTCCAGGTCTTTTTTAAAGTCTCCTACAACACAGGATATATTCTTAATCCGGAAGTTGTCTTTTAAAAACAAAAGAAAACAATAAATTTAAAACAATAAAAATAAAGTTTGATTATTTGAATTTGTAATTGTACATCAATGACATACGACACTTATGTGCAATGTCAAATGATAGTTGGTCACGATACACTAAAGTCAATTATTGACAACTTGTCAAAATATTTTAATAAAACAATTGTCAGTCAGACAAAATCTTTGAACACACATAGGAAGCGATAAATTTGAAATGTCATAGTTAAAATGTTTAGTGTCAAATTGCATAGCACATAGCTTATGCGATGCGGATGCGGAAATTACTGCTATGATGTTGCAGTGGTTTGAAAAACTTAGCTATTGTCATTGCATTGACAGCAGCAAGTTCGATTCAAACAAAGAACAAAAAATAGAAATGGCTTTTATCTGTTTGTCTCTAAATATGTAAGTTTGTAAATTTTATATAATACAGAAATTAATTATTTATAAAAATAATAACAATCCTACTATTTGTTTCAACGCAAAGTTTGAATTGAAGTTGGTTTATCAATTAATACAGAACGGCTGAAGGAATTTGCAGGAAATTTAACAAAAAATAAAACAGTTTTTATTGCGAAATAGAATAATAGTCAACCTGATCTTCCAGAAATATTGTATTTGTATTTGTATTTATTCTTTATTGTACACATTGAAAATACAAGTATGAACAAAATACAAGGAAGTGTCATGTACAAAAGGCGTGCTTAACCCAACATTGAGTTTTCTGCCAGCAAACCCTGAGTGAACAGAGGATAGTGCAAAAATGTAAGGACATAGTTATGCGTATTTAAAAGAAACGAATATAATAACAAATAAAAAAGATAATAATAGTGATTTATAGACATTGATTTTATAACTACAGTTGAATACCTTATGCATATTAGTAAACACATACGATATTCATTCGCAAATACATACATACATACACATATACATACATATACATATATACACATACATACATATACATACACACATACATATATACAAATACATATGATAAAATAACGATCCGGTTATTGTAGGGACAGATAATAATCCCTAGTTCGCCTCTTGAACATACTCAGAGAAGGACTGGCGCGTATCGCACGCGGTAAGGCATTCCATAGTCGCACAGCTGCAACACTAAAAGAGTGATTGTAGCAACTCGAAGTATGAGAAGGAGTTCGAAGAATGAGAGAATAGGATGAGCGACAGGGTTGGCTTCTGGGAATAAAGTACTCAAAGCGGTCACGAAGATATGAAGGAGAATTGGGGTTGTAAATAGTGGAATACAGTAAGGAAAGTATGTGTAGATCTCGACGCTGCCGAATAGGTAACCACTTCAGCTGTTTCCGGAACTCCGAAACATGGTCGAACTTTTTCAGACCAAATATGAAGCGGATACAGAGATTTTGTAGCCGTTCTAGCTTATTCCAAAGTTCTTCTGCAGCGTCGAGGAAAGAAACATCGGCATAGTCAATAAGTGGAAGGAGAAGGGACTGAGAAAGTAGGACTTTAGTCGAAAAGGGCAAAAAATTTTGAAGACGTTTGAGGGAGTGATATGTTCCAAAAACTTTTCTGCTCACCTCTGTAATATGTGTGGTCCATGACATGTAGCAGTCCATAAAAATCCCAAGATTTTTAATTTGTGTCAAATATGGTATGATCGCATTGTTATAGGACACTGGAGGTAGTGAACTCAAATCGAGGCTATTATACATGTATCTGCCACCAATAATGATGGCTTGAGATTTTGCTGGATTGACAAGAAGCCCAAAAGATTTTGCCCATGTGTAGATATTTCGGAGATCATTATTGATGGCAGTTACAGCTTCCGTGACCTCGCTGACCTTAAAATGTCGGTAAAGCTGCAAGTCGTCCGCATAAAGATGATACCGAGAAGAAATAACTTTAGTGATAGCATTGATGAAAATGGAGAAGAGTAGAGGAGACAGTACGCCACCCTGGGGTACACCCGCAGTAAGATTACACCAGTTAGAGGTAGACTCTTCCGAGCGAACCAGTTGCGAGCGACCCCGAATGTAAGAATTGAACCAAGCAATTACAGATCTAGAAACATTCAGAGACGATAGAGTGCCTAAGAGGATGTCAAAATCAATAGAATTGAAAGCGCTGCTGAAGTCCAGTAGAACCAGTACTGTTAGCTGTTTGTTTTCCATAGCCAGTCGAATATCATCTGTTATTTTAATTAATGTGGTCACAGTGCTATGGTTAGTACGAAAACCAGACTGGTATGGGCTCAACAGGCCATTAGAGGAGAGAAAATTGTTCAGTTGATGTCGAACTATCCTCTCAAGCACCTTGGAAAGGATCGGGAGAATCGATATTGATCGATAAATTAACTTAAATGCCAGCAAAACTGCTAGACAACTGTATTGTAATCAGCGAAACACAAAAAAAAAATAATTTTAGATTGATCTACTGAAAATGTATCTATCTAAAATCATACGAAAAGATTTCACAATCTTATTCATAGAAATTGATAAGATTAGAAAACTGACACACGAATATAACGAATAGCCCATAATAATAAGAACGATTTTACACATTTCACTCGCGGCAATCTAATCTAAAGGTAGGCAGAGTCATAATAATATAATAAATAATATCTATTTTATATTAAAAAAATATTTGGTACTAACCAGCCAAAGTGATTACTCTTTCTCTCTTAATATAAACTAGCTGAGCCCCGCGATGCTTGTGTACAACAGACCCGGTTAACGAATGAGTGCAAAGTAAAAAAATACCAATCCCATGTAAATAGTACCCTATCTTCTAATTCTAAGCTACCTCCCCACCAATTTCAGCCAAATCAGTTCAGCGGTTCTTGAGTTATAAATACGGTTGAAGAAACTTTATTTCTCAAAAGAATTTACAAAATTCACTTACTGAGAATACATACAAAAATGTTAACAAATAAATCAAATGAGCGTTTTATATAAAACAAAAGTGGGTAGTAAATATATTTTGCACAAGACTATGAACTTAAAATACACTCGAACACAGTAAACACGATTAACCCAAGCAACTGAACCAAAGATGTACGATATTTTTAAACAAGATGGGACATTAAAAAGTGTAATTAACACGACTTTCTTTTATAGATATAATAAAGCTCTCTAAATAAAGATACTATAAACTTTCTTTCATTATCATCATCATCAGCTACCTTCAAAATGCCGCTACTGGACATAAACAAGGTCTTCGCCTACTATACGGTAGCCAGACGTGTGTTGGTACCAATTTTGTTTGAAGCTTTCGATCTCTTTGCAGTGATGTTGTCTTCCGTATATTGCATCCTTTTTTACGACACAGGATGATAAGGGATGGTGAAACTCCTTATTCTTATCCCGTCTCCACACAGAAAGTATACCTAAATATTTATAAATAGATATACATACTAATATATCGACTGCCTCAGTGGCGCAGTGGTAGTGTTTGCGACTGCTGTCCATGAGGTTCGAATAATGGGTCGAAACAAATGTTTGTATGATCATCTGCAAATATTTGTTTCGGAGTTTGGGTGTTTTCTATGTATAATATGTAAGTATTTACAAAAAAAAATTGTAAAAAGTATTAATGTATCCATACAGTACTAGTATCCATAATACAAGCTCTGCTTAGTTTAGGACTAGATGGCGTTGTGTGTTAGATATCAGAAATATTTATTTATTTATATAGTATATATAATACTATTTTAGTACATAACAAAAACTATACTAAAATATCCTATTAATATTATAAACGCGAAAGTTTGTATGGATGGATGTTTGTTACACTTTCACGCAAAAACTACTCAACGGATTTGGATGAAACTTTACACTAATATAGCTGATACATCAGAATAACACATAGGCTTTTGGCGCGATAACAGACACATACGCGAGCTAGCCGCGGCCATAAACTAGTATTCTATACACGGAGACAACAAACGCTCATCACACACACAATTTTTTGTTGCATCAAACCCAAAACCTGAGGCATAGAAGTCAGGGTCACTAACCACTAGACAAACACGCTAGCCAATATGATCTCATACTATCAAAAGGTAATAATGTGACCTCTATACCCACTGCTGGTGACATTCCAGTTCCGTGGACCGTAAATTTATATTAATATTATAACATCGAAAATAACTCTGTTTATCTATTACCCTTTTAATCCACTATGCGGATTGCGAAATTAAGTTTGTCTGTTTTCAATGAAATTTGTCAAGGAAATGCTTTGATTCTTGAGGCAACTCTAGTGAATAGGTGCTTGTTTAGGGGACAACGCCCAGCTCTCACGCCCCACCTTTTGAAGCAGCAACGGAAACAACGGGGTTTCCACACAAGAGGGGACCATCTAGAAACCGTAGGTGGCCCGAGGTACGTTGGGGTTCCAGGTTTTTCCTTCCTAGGGTGTGTGTAGGGTGGATCCCCGGCTCCTAGTACCAGAGACAGCGTGCGGTTTTAGTCGGTTCGAATCCGACATGCCACCAGGAGGTGGCTGAGGGATTTCGGCACGGGAAAAAAAAGAAAAAGGTGACAATGCCCAGTCAGGATACCTATGACCTTCCGAAGATCGTCCATTTTCAGTCTAATCAGGTTGCGGGCTAGTCTTTTAGATGCTATCGAAACTGCACTTTTTGCAGCCATGTTTTTATAGCTATGTATAGATTTTTTTGATTTTTTTATTGAAGAAGAAGCAACACAAAATAGTTGAATAAGTAACAGCAAAGCAAACGATCAAACGTATCGCCTGATGATAAGCGATTACCGCCGCCCAAAGACACCTGTAACGCCAGATGCGTCACAAGTGCGTTGCCGGCCTTTTTAAGAAGGAATATCAGAAGTCTGGTTAGTTAATTAAACTTTTTCTTGTAAAATTTTCAGTCGAAAATATGTTACCCCAAAAATATGTTCAAGAAATCTAAGTAACACATTTTTCAAGGTAAAATTTTATCGATTTGCTATTTAGATAATCGAATGAACCAATTTGTGTCACATTATCGTCGAAATTAGT
This sequence comes from Hyphantria cunea, assembly GCA_003709505.1. NCBI lineage: Eukaryota > Metazoa > Arthropoda > Insecta > Lepidoptera > Erebidae > Hyphantria > Hyphantria cunea. The sequence continues at coordinate 658,056 of PKRV01001041.1, forward strand.
TTATGAAACGCGTAGCTTCATTAACAGTACACGATTCATTTCCGTGACAGACAGTTATGAAGGAAATTTGTCATTATATAAAGTTTAAATGGTCAACTGTTATTGTCTTATATTACTGTTCAGGGTAGAGGTGATTTAGATTTTATATTAAAGTTGTAGAAATTAGAATCGAGTAATTCTTTTTTTAAATAAATAAGAAACACAAAAATGTATATACGCGCATAACTATCGATTGACTGCACCAAGTTGGATAATTCTTTTTTTATGTGTTTGTTATTGTGATGACAAGGTTTGTATGGAAAAAATAAAAGAAAAATAAATCCGGAGGTGTTATATTTTCTAATTGCGCTTAGTCGTATACACTGGGGCCCTGCGGGAACAAGGGCTTAGTAAAATAAGAAAATAAGTTTTTCGGTAATTCAGAAAATTTACGCGTAAAGGAATAAGGGGATATGATAATTGCCGGGTCAGCTTGTTTCTTATAATACCTGGATGACCGAGCTTCGATCGTATTTTGTGTGAATTTTCTAAAATCCTTTCTATAGAGATTTATCGCCCTCGAAGCCCCCTGCGTACTAAATTTCATGAAAATCGTTGGAGCGGTTTCTGAGATTCAGAATATATATTCTTATACAAAAATTACTTATTTAAAGGTATTTGATATGCATATTAAAGGTAGTAGAGTCACGCTGATTTCAGCACGAACGGCTCGATCGATACGGTACTACCCTACCCAAAAGCTAAACCAAAAATTACAGCATTTGTGCTGTCGTGTTTCATTGGTGAGTACGAGACCTAAGGCCTAATGATGCAGAAGCAGCACTAGGCCGCCATATATCACCATGTATGGTATGGCATGGTATGTGTGAGTATGGTAACCACCATTTTTGGATTCTCCTCATGTTTTCCATCAGGCAGAGTAAAGTCACTTTGGCAGGCCCATACATAAAAATATGCATTTAGTAATTTGTAAGTTTGTTTATCAACAGTCCTGTTCCTATAGTTTTGGTCTCGGGTTCGATTCAAATATTTGTTTCGGAGTTTGGGTATTTTCAATTTATGATATGTATGTTTTTACAAAAAACAAAAGTATACATGTATTTTTTTTTTTATATTTAAGCTGCCAAAATGACTCTGCCCTGCCTGATAGAAAGCATGAGCAGAATCCAATAGTGGTGGTCACCATCCTCCATGCGAAAAAGAACAATGCAGCATGGTGACCCACACTATGGCGGCCTGGGGGGAAGGGGGATGGTGAGGGGGATAGGGGGCGTTGGATTGGGGTATGGGCCTCCGGTATCCTCACTCACTCGATGAAACACACACACACACAGCGTAAGCGCTGTTTCACACCGGTTTTCTGTGAGGCCGTGGTATCACTCCGGTCGAGCTGGCCCATTCATGCTGAAGCGTGGCTCTCCCACGGTTAAAGGTAATCATATCAGTTGTTTAGTACCCATAATACAAGCTCTGCTTAGTTTGGGACTAGATGGCTTAATATTTATTTATTTATTTATAGTACAGGCTTTACCTAGTTTTCAGCCAGACCGTCGTGTATAATACGTTGTGCGATATTCATCCCGTAGGTGACCTAAGAGTAAACTAATGAAGGATTATGTAGGATAACGGCATTGCAAAGAGAATTAGTCTGGACAGTGTCTTATAATAGGTCAAGATCAATTCAGCAGTAGATGATTTAAAGCTGATGGCAATGATGAGTAATCAGGATAAATGATGAGTTAACATGATATATTCAATTCATATTTGAATACTGCCTACATTATATTATCATTGGTAGTTGCTTCTAGTCATATTTGCTTAGTATTTCCAGCGGATACCAGTTTTGAAGGCGAATATCAAAACATGTTTAGAAGAATTAGGTACACTCACTACCGTGGGAGAATTATTCTTCGGTACACATTACTCTAAAAACCGGTGTTCTAAAGACACTCTGTTTTGACTGCTTCGGCAGCACAGTGGTAACCTACGTGACTATTGAGTTTGAGTTCTCGAGTTTGATTCCTGAGTAGAACCAAATGTTTGTATGATTTCCGAATAATTGTTTTTAGTTTAATCATTTCTTATGTGTAATATGTATATAATAAGTATATGTGGTTGTATCAGTTATCTAGAACCCGTAATACAAGCTTTGCTTAGTTTAAAACTAGATGGCTTTAGGTATCGGATGCCCGAAATGTTATTATTATTTATCGGAAGGGGAGGAATTAAATGCACTTAAAGGCAGCTCGTTTCTATCATGGTGCAGGTGTCTATCGGCTTCAGTTAGCACACACCATCAGTTGCCAAGCTTATTCTTTTGTCCCTAGTACCTAAATAATACGTAAAAATGCTTTTGTTGGTGTTTAAAATCAAATAAAGTTTAATAAACAATAACCCGACCACATAAAACTGTTGATAAAACTCATATAGCCTAAATAATAGCCATTATAACTATCTAATTACAACTTATTCATTGAAATCGGTTCAGTAGTTTGTTAGACGCTACAGTAGTATACTAACATACATAGATTGCCAACAATATTACCCTTCTTTTTGCTTTCACCGTAGTCAGGAAAAACTTTATACATCGAAGTTAATGTCTAAAATGTTGCATTCGATATTAAATTAACAATTTTGCTAATCTGGAATGTATTTATCTAAAGAAATACGCATGCTGATAAGCTACCTTATCATATTAAAATGTCAAATAAATCATTACGTGACATAAAATATTTGATAAAAATGTTAGTTCGTCACACATCAATTACGACTATTACAAAACAGAGTCGTGAGCACCTTTAGAATATTAACCTTACAAATAACAAACTATGGAATAGGGGGCAAACGAGCATACGCATCGCCTGATGGTAAGCGATTACCGCCGCCCATAGTCACCCACAACACCAGAGGCGTCACAAGTTGCCGACCTTTGGAGGATGGGGAGGGGTAACGTGGGAAATGTAGCGCAAGCGCTGTTTCACACTGGTTTTCTGTGAGGCCGTGGCATCACTCCGGTCGATCCGGCCTATTCATGATAGATACCTTTAGAACATAAATATTTACAAATTAATCAGAAATACGGCAAGCTGTTTATAAAAAATAAAATGATTGTATATGGTAAAAAAAACAACAATTAAGACTTGTAAACGTTTAAAGAACAATAAAACCTTATTTATTTGTTTCTAACAATGATTAAATACCCATCAAGAAAGACGTGATTTATCATATATGATGTATAAACATACGAATAAAATGCTTGCTATTTGAACAATTATATTATCAAAACACAAAAGTATAATTAAACAATTAATAACAACAAAGTTGATGAGTTTCTTTGTTACGATGCTTTTTATACAAATAATGAGATAATTAAACTTTATATACTATCAACCACAATGATTTATAGTTATCTATACTAGTATTTTATTATAATTTACAAAGGTAACTTGTGTATCTGTCTGTCTGTTACGCTTTTACTGCTAAACTGCTGTACTGATTTCCATGAAATTTGGTATGGAGATTCTTTGATTCCTGAGGAAGAGCTCGATGTGATAAGAGATGTGAACTATCTTTATCTTAGTTACGCTATCAAAACGTCTATACAAACACGAGAAAAGCGGTTATTTTAATGTTACAAACAGACACTCCAATTTTATTTATTTGTTAGATTCCCTACTTCCAAATCGATTCTTGTTAAAAGAAAACAAAGTTGGGAATTTCACTGAAAACAAATGTAGTCCCCCAAATTGCCATAGAAACAAGGAATAATAGATCAATAAACTGAATTGTAAACAGGACGTTTCAGATTGTTCCATATCTATATCTATGTACCTTTAGAGTAAGACTGGTATTTTAAGAATATGAAAACTATATACATGCAGATACAGAGGCTAAACAAGAGGATTCTTAAAGAAAGACATCATATGCTTCGACCCATTTGTTTCAGTTTCACCAGGAAACATTTTTTTACGTATGGAAATCCTCTCGGACCTTCACTTAACCGTAGTTTGCTGTGGGACGGTGTGTCTAAAACACGGTGTGCCACTCTGGGCCTAAGATGGGAGGGATCCGGGAACTGCTTTCTTACGACATCCAGACCCCTCCCAGTTCAACTGGAAACCTGTGGTAACCACACACATACATAGATGCACACTTTTGTTGTCTTTGAGTTGTGAGATAATCAGGCCGTTCGTTCTCATTTACTGTGGAGGCATGAGTACACAAGGGGCTTCATTTCCCTGATGACTTTAGAATTAGAGGATGTCCATTGGAAGTGGCACTAACCTTAAAGTGCTCTGCATATTTGCCCTTACTCCATAAAAAAATGATTGCAACCACAGTCTGACTCCATTTTTTTCATGTTTTGTCTGTATTTAGTTACATAGCAAAGAATTGCGTGTATCAATTTTAGTTATTGTACGGAACGAATTGTTTTAATGTTGATGAACAGTAATGTGTTTCGGATCCGGGTTTCTAAAGTGATCTGTATTAATAATGGACACTGTGATGTAGCTAGCTTGTTTACTATATTGATGAATAGGTGTTACTTTCCCCACAGTAGAATTTCATGGTATGATGATTGAAGGAATTTATAAGTTTATGTGAAAACTTCAATTGTGCGATGCAGGATAAGTATTAAAAGCCAGTTCAACAGGAGCTACTACTGCTAGTACGGCCTCACCGAACCGATAAATAAAATTACCGAATTTTTTAATTTACACTGAGTGAGTAAGGATACTGGTGTCCAACCCCTCTTCCTAAATTCTATGAATTCTGGAGGAAAGAAGTACTCAAATACATGTCCTTAAACGTCACTATTCACTCACAATTACAATAGTCATCTACACTACAATGAGATTTATAATGTTCCTCTGTAACCATTCCAAAAACGGACTAAAACCGATGTCATAAACAAAACATAATTGACTTCTGACAGCAATAGTTGCACAATTGGTTGTGTAAAATCAACAATTAAGTTTGATTCAAGACCAATTATGAGTTGTTACAGTAATAAATATATTTAATTCCGTTCTTATAGATGATAATTGAGCCACGGTCGCGCAATTATCGTGCAACTTGTTGCCCCCAAAACCTTTAGACGTGTTTGTTCTAAAAGCCTTTAGTTGAGTTTAAATATGCAGAAAATTGAGAAATTTATGACTTTTTTAAGAAAGATTTTATGGTTGTTATTATTCTTATTTATTATTCGCAACAATCAACTATGAGGCAAGCTAGAAGTTTCTATAGTAAAAGCGATGACATTTGGAATTACGCTTTTGACTTCTAAAAGAATATTGATTGATTTTGTAATTCATATCACATGTTTTAAGATACCATTCGATAACCTGAGTAATAGTTTTTTCACTGAGCAACTGACATCGGATGACATTCATGACAACCGGAACCAACGGCTTAACCTGCTCTCAGAAGTACGGCCGAAAAATACCGCCAACTCTGGGCAGTTGTTAAGTATTTCTCGTAAGAAAAATCCAATTCAATTTCTCTATTGAATTTGAGACTTCTTGATTGTCAGTCGCTCACTCTAACCGCTAAACAAATGAGGCACATACTAATAAAGATAAAATAATAATTATAACATAACACAAATCAAACTTAACACAACACCAAATCGTGTCAACTGATAACCTGATTTCCCATTGATAGCACTGTTTACACACGCTATCGATGTGTGAAAGTGCCAATTTGAACACTTGACCGAAATCTACATTAAAACTAGGTGACATATCGACGTTTTATTTGAAGAAATAGAGTTTGTTTTTATTCAAAACCAGATGACCAACTTGCTCTGTATCTCTCAAAATGAATAAAATTTTCGCATGCTCGGCTCCTATTGATGTCATACGCTAGTCTTCCTTGATTAATTGGATATTTTACTTTAATAAATATAAGTGGAATTACCCACGATTCAGCAACAACCGCGGCTATGTTAGTCGTTAGAAAGACTTTAAAAAAAAATGGCTATGAGTTTCTCTGCTAGTTTTCTTCCCGTAAGGCTCTATACACTTTGGTAACTGTTATAGATCGACACAATCGGGCAGTAGATTTTGGTGTTTTCACCTAATTTACCTTGACAATCCATTACATGCTGTGACGTCAGTTTGACCTATGATTTTTAACTGTAATACAATTTAACGTTAATAAATGTCATTTAGTGTCTTAATTGAATACATGATTTTGAAAATAGTGGCCTTATTTACTCTTTGTATTGTCAGCTATCTTCCCGTGAAAGTCCCGTCAAAATCAGTCCAGCCGTTCCAGAAATTAGCCAGAACAAACAGACAGACAGACTGACAAAAATTAAATATCATAAACAGACACTTAAATTTCATTTATTTGTATAGAAGAAAATAACTGTCTACCATTTTGTTCCATTCCAATCCCGGTATATTCGTGGTTAAATATCTGGAATTACTTAGTTGGTCCAATCAGTACTAAATGGCGCTCGTTTAATGCACGTTCATTAGCAATTAATCAAGTGTGCATTTCTATACTGCGTGGTACGGAGCTGATATTTCTGTTATGTACAGTATTTAACTCTAAACTTAAAGTCCTTTCTTAATTCCAATGAAAATTTTTCAAATCCGGATTGTATTTGCTTTACATTGAAGATTATCTAAACACTCGGGCTTTGCTGCGCGCAAAAGCTTGTTTTAGTATATATATGTATGTATATATATATATATATATATATATATATATATATATATATATATATATATATATATATATATATATATATATATATATATATATATATGACTTGATAGGAAAGTGGGAAATTACAATACCTAAATTAAAAGCACGATTACGTTGCCTTGTGTCTGTATAAAATCTTCAGAAAATGTGCATTGGTAGAAAATTTCATCATTCTATTTGATGAATTTGTTATTTTTCAGATAGTAAGTCATATTACCGAACTCTTGAGCGTCAGGTGTCTTGGCGCAGCAGCAATTACGATATGGTTATTGTAATAAAGAACAGCATATGTCTTTAAAAGGAGACAGATTTATTTTCCAATTTATGATATGAGTATGGATATTGCTAACAAAGTTATAATAATTTGTGAAATAGTACACATAACTGAGTTATAAAGAGGCTGCTTAAAGACGAAATGAAAACGGGTGAGATTGCCATCTCTCTCTGGCGGTTCAGTATCTAAATACTCCTTTCTCTCTTCATTGTACAATAAAATATAAACTGTCTTTTGTACTATCATCACCATTCATTTTTACTCCTATAAGTTCTTATATCATTCTTCATGTGCATAATAATGTGCATTATCTCAATAGGTCCATATTTTACAATTTTAATCAAACAAAAACTTTCTTGTGAGTCAGTTTGTTTAGTGTAATCTAATACCGATATCACGTACTGACGTTACGCAACGCTGATGTAATATTGTTGTGTTAATCATTAAGCAGGTACATTTCAGAAGGTAAATTCGGATGCTTACCAAAAATATTCTCTTACTAGCTTCTGCCCTTCGCTCTGCTTATTTGTGGTACGGTGGTAAAAAATGATCATTAATAATTAAAATAATAACTAACCCTGTGATTCATCGGTCAGGGAAATTGAATATATACTTGTATATTTCCCAATCAAACACAATATACCCGGTGAAGTGAAAACATAAAATTCCTTAATCAATATTATCATTAGTTTAAACTGATTACTGTAAACGATAGGGCGGTCTTTACGCGTTTTTTTAACTTTCATTATCTCTGTGAAAACCCTGACGTATAAATTAAGTGTTATCATCTATCTTTTAATTACCTTGTTACTATTTTCTGCTCAATCATACTGTGTTCACTCAATCTGTTATATTGGGTTGATTTTGATCTCACGACATTTGAGCATTCCTTTTTCCATAAGCAACTACAGTACTGAGTACGTTGCCTGTGTGGACTTTACAAATCCTGACTTTTGTTAGCTACCAAAATCACTCTATTCAGCATGATAGAGCGCATGAGTCGAACCCAATTTTAGTGGTCACCGCCCTCAATGCGAACGTGGACAATGCGGTATGGTGATCCAAATATGATGACCTATTAATATGCTTTTTCACGCACTTTTTAAAGGACCCGGGATGAGGAGATGCATGCGCTGAGTATTCTGGGTTCATATGGAGTCAAAACCTTCAAAACAACAGTCAAAACATTCGAAAAATCTAGCTAATAAACCAACGCACCATTCAGATTGATCAGGTCGTTGATATAGTATCTTCTAATCATTATTCTTGACATCATTCATTGAATCAGCACTTGCGCTATGTTTCACCGAGTGAGTGAAGATACCAGAGGCCCATTCCCCAACACCTCCCGCCTTCCCCCAAAGGCCGGCAACGCATATGTGACACCTCTGGTGTTAAAGGTGTCTATGGGCGGCGGAAATCACTTACCATCAGGCGATACGTATGATCGTTTGCGCTGTATTCCAAAAAAAAAACTAGAAAAAAATACGCAGAGCTTTATCAACAGTTCCTACAAATAGATATTGTCTGCTTCCTTCATATAGTCCAGTGTAATGAGATTAACTGTCGTCTGACCTTAGCGACGCATCGATGTACCAGGTCACTGAGATAGATGATAGTATTAATTGAATAGGTTGTTTACCTTTTAATGCAGATATCGTGTTCTCAAGTCGTTCAAATTATAGAAATACAAAGTTTTTTTTATGGAATAGGCAGCAAACGAGCAGACGTATCGCCTGATGGTAGGCGATTACAAGTGTGTTGCCGGCCTTGGGGGATGAGGACAAGGGTTGGATTATGGGCCTCCGGCATCCTCACTCACTCGGTGAAACACAGCGCAGGTGCTGTTTCACAACGGTTTTCTGTGAGATCGTGGTATCACTCCGGTTGCAACTGCAGATAGAAATGTGTCGTCATTCTTTGTGTGCCGCATAATCAAAGTCGGATTTGGGCTCCAGTCATTTCAGTCATTCGGAAATGTCAACTAAATCATTTCGACTACACAGCTCGCGTAGTGGTTTAAGCGATCGCCACGGCATTTTCTAGGGCGTCAAGTGTTGTGAGTACAATTCCCATATGAGACAACACTTTATATTTTCAAGAAATTATTGTTCTGATTCTGGGTATTCCGTAGGTCGGTTACAAGTATGTTTATAAAGTCCCATTCAACACAGAATGTATATGACTAATGCGGGAATTGTCTTTTTAAATAAAAATTAATAACACAGGCATTCTTTGTGGTTATCAAATATACCGGTCTATTTACACCGTAGCATTTTTTTGCCTCAAAACTTACCTGATGAAGAGAGGTCTAAATTCAGCAGTGCTGTATTAACGTATGTTAATGTAATGTGATTATAGCCCCTACGTTCGAATAAAATATAATTATATACCTAAATAGATGTATAAATAATCTATGATCTAGAATCGCTGTCCTTCTCAAAGTCATGCTAGGTTGCTAATTTCTATTGTTGCCTCACTACCAATTATTATTATTTTTTGCCAATCTTTTGAGCATCGTTTTTCGTCGTTGTTACGAGAGATTTTAGAACAGTAGAATTAGCACCGATGAATAATGTAAAATCTGGTCTGGACATAAGCCTCGAGCTTAGTGCGGAAACCATTGATAACTTTAAACCTGTAACTTGCTTATGTATAAATTGAATAAATAAATAAATAATAAAAAGATGAGGAACTGGAGTGCTAAGAAACACTTAACATCACATTTTGCAAGAAACTACCTTTTACAAATGTAGATCAAAGATTCAGAACCTACACCTATAATACATTAGAATTAAATCGCACTTGTATTTCTGTTTAGTGCGTTTATTACGACAGCGATCTTGCTCTCATGAGCAGACGTTGCAACATGGTTCGTTTAATAAGAATGCTTAGGGAATCTATAATTAAATTATATAACAACCTTTTGTAAACATCCTTAAGAATAAGGGCAGAGTGATTGATAAAGAAAGAAAATATGTAATGAAATGATTACGAAAGCGATTACTGTAGAATATACTTTATTAGTATAAGGTTTTTTTTTATTTCTAAAGGTAAGAAGAAAATCTATGGTATCGAGGATTGGGTGGAGTTCATTTGTTAATAATTATTTATATTGATAATAATTAATAATTTATAAATGTTATATTGCAGATAATTATAATTATTTACTTGTAGTTACTTTGTTTAGAACGTTGCAACTCTTAGGTTAGATAATTAAGAATAGAAATTATTATATTTCAACTGAATCAAAGATAGAGTTTAGAATGTACTTTTAGGAAGATAAATTCAAATTCAAAATCGTTTATTCAATTAAGACACTAAGTGACATTTATGAACATTAAATTGTAGCTACAGATAAAAATCATAGACGGACACAAACAGACGCCAGACGTACTCTATTGTCAAGGTGAATTAGGTGAAAACACCAAAATTCACTGCCTGCCTGTATCGATCTATAACTTCCAGTTTCCAAAATGCGTAGGGCCTTATGAAAAAAATATCGGCAAAGAAACTCATGGCCACTCAGTTTCAGCCAGAGAGGTTTTGTTACCAAAACCTCACCTTTTTTGTGTGTGTCTATATGTTATGATGTCCTTTAGAAAAAAAAATACTGAAATTCTGTCTTCTGTGACTTTCAAGAAAATAACACACCTAAACTATATACTCAATAAATAATAATAAATTCTTCGGACATATAACACACAACGCCAAGTTTTTATTATGGGTATTACACAACTGATATAAAAATCTAAACATAAACATTTTTTTTATTAAATACACACATAAAATACATACAGTACACAGCAGTCGCATACGCTACTACGCCACTGAGGCAGCCGATTTACACTATTATTACAACCGAATTGTATATGACAACCATGGATAAGAGTTTAATTAGTAGTGAAAGGTTATTTCTGCAACCTTTGCTACAAGATTTATTAGATCACATTCGCAACCAGACGATGATATGAATTGTTGCTATTGTTATCTGAAATGCCATTTTTAATTTATTATATCTCAATTTGTTCAGAAATATGCTTGGAGGAATATGCTTTAGATATATGTTTGGCGCATTTGTAACGCCTCTGGCGTTGCGAGTGTCCATGGGTGGCGGTAATCGCTTATCATCGGGTGATTCTTATGCTCGTTTACTTCGCACTACTTAAAAAAAAATCACAGACATGTTAGGCCGAAAATAAATAGTAAGGCTCCCTTCAGACAGATGGGCTAAATAAATCTATGACAGACTGGAAGCGGCAAGCTGTGTTGTGTATTATGATGCACACTGAGACACAGTCGGTCCCGGTTGTTATCTTAGGATAACAGTCGTGAAGCTTAGTTGGAAGCCTTAAAAACATCCACCGTATGGCCTTAACCTGCTGCTCTGCTGAGAGGAGACCCGAGCCCAGCAGTGGGGCATTATGGGTTGCTGATGATGAGACAATATTATCTGTTGTTGTAAATAATATTGTTGTGCCAACTTAAGAGAATCTAGGGAAGTCATTAAACAGCGGTTTTAATAAAACAAACTACTATTGACCTTTTTCATCATAAAAAACATCTTTAAAAAATACCATCGAAACCGGTGGGCGTAACAAACTTAGCGTGCGTTTGATTGATGTATCGAAGGGCGCAATGATTGATGACCACAAAAGTGATATCATTTGGCCTCAGCCATTGTCTATTAATGATAAATATTATTGGAATTAGTTGTACAAAAAAATTAAGATTTAGGCACACTAGTTGAGATTATTTTGATTAATAGTTTTATGGATTTTACACACAAACTGTACCGCAAAGTTACTTGAACAATGATTAATATCAATATAACAATTAGCCTTGAAATGGGAATTCACTGAAGAATTGTTATCACTCAACTTTGCCATTTCTCACTACAGTTTATCCCTACATCTGTAACAAGTATACAAACTTTGGTAACCGATTAAAACATTCGTATGTACTGAAAACGAAACAAGATGACTTTGAACCAGAAAAAAAATATCTACAAGGGATTGCCTAACCGGCTTCCCTCTTTCCTCTTTCTAAAAGAGACACTCAAAGTCTAGTTAGAGTTACAGATTTCCATGACTAATGATAGTGGCTTGCTATCAAGCCTTCAACTTTTCTCCCATACCATAAAAATAACTAAAATGGTAGTTTTTCCTCTAAACTATAAATATTTAATTTAACTATCACATACAGTTCGTTTCACAAGCTTACAATACGTCACAGAATCACTATTATCCATGCGACTGCAGTTATCAAGGCCTCAAAATTCTAACTGAGTATCCCTTATAAGGCCATTGAGCTCCCAAACCTCCAAACCAATTTGGAAAAGGTTAGTATACCAATTTAACACACGATCTAGTTAGCTTTAATGTATGCGAAGCCTGACACGTAGAGTCAAACAAAAAGATGATCTGGTATCTGGTGTAGCGATCTTGCGTGTGCTGCGTCGTTATATGCCAAATGTTACACCACCAAGCGTGTGTATATGTTTTTATATCGATGTTAGATAGTATATGTACTTATCATATGATTGGCTTTTTGCTGTTTTTTAATCACTCTTGAATACCAAGCTATATATCTGCCTTCCCAATTACTCTCCTCTGTCTCTGGCCCTCTCTCTCTCTCTCTACTCTCGAAAGTGCCTATCCTTTCATTTCAATAACACCATCCCTATTTATATTGTGGGTGTATTAAGAGCTAACTTAGGGATCATTATAAGTAAGACAGCACTGCCATGAAACGGAGAACTTGAAATAAACCCAATACCTCGTAAATTTAATTATATGTACTAAAAAAGGGCGGATACGGTTTGACGGACTCGAAAAATTCTCAGAAGTCGAATTAAGTTTTCATATTCTGACAATAAGTCTAAAACAGTTCTTTTCTTAAATAACTACCGCTCTTTAAATATATGTATATAGTATCAAAGTAGACTTAATAAACAATGCAAAATAAACATCCAAAATGGACACAAATAACACCCATAGTAACTTTTAAACCTTCGCATGTTATGAAAAATAATTATTACAATCAGCCTTTGACCACGGCCAGTGCCACCTGCTCGAAATATCGGGAAAACCAGAGGTATGTAATACCATTAAATAAGTGATCGCGTTAATTCCCGTGAAAATAGTTATTAAAGAACACCAAGACTCAGTACAACAATTTGTTTATAACACAAAGTGTTGTCTCAACTAAGGACCGAGTCTAGAACATTGCGGTGTGCTCAGAAACCACTCAAAACAGCACCCCCATCTATGCAATTATTCTGACTCCTTCAGTGCTAAATAATGTTATTCTTTTTCTTAATATCTGTGACCTTTATCTCTAGCAATGTTTTGACTATTTCTTTTATTCAAGGCTCCTTTAAACGTATTTAAAACAATTAATTGTACCGAAAATTATCAAATTAAACGCTATTTAATAATTTATTACGTATAATAGTTTAATAGTATTACTAAATTGTTATTAACTGCTGTAATCAATCAATTAATATATTAAGAATGAGTAACTACTAATTGTTTTATTTATTATATATTTATATTTTAATTATGACTGTAACTTAACTACTTACTTCTTTGTACTTTTTTTGAAGTTTGCGTTTTTTATTTGTATAATATATGCATATTTCCAATTCGATTCCCGGGTCGAAACAAATGTATGTATGATCTGTAAATATTTGTTTCGGAGTTTGGGTGTTTTCTCTGTATAATGTGTATGTATTTACAAAAAAAGTATTTATGTATTTATATCAGTTGTCTAGTACCCATAATACAAGCTCTGCTTAGTTTGGGACTAGATGGCGTTGTGTGTTAATGGTCCAAAATATTTATTATTATTATTATTATATTATTATTATTACTAACTCTAAGCTTTTAATAGTCAAGGGAGATCATAGAGGTCGCGACAAAAAAACTAAATCAGAATGGGCCCATCCATTTAGTAGCATGATGTTGCATACACGCGGAGTTAACCAGAAAATTATTAAATCACGTTAATTTACGAATGAAAGTTAAAAATGTTATCCTCTACGAAGTAATATTATAACTCTGTTACAGATAGTCAGTGTTACGCTTTCACGGCTAAACAGCTGAACCGATGTTAACGATTTCTTGTCATGGATACTTTGATTACTGAGAAAAGACAAGGATATACCTTTTTCTACGAGAACTGACATAAACTTGGGCGGAGTCGTTGGATAAAGTTAGTAATTAATAAGTTATATATTACGCGTATTCTAATACGTAACACTAATAATAAGCATCTATAGATGTTACCCCGCCCATCCAATTCCAAACTTAAAGAATTACTCAAGTTCAATTATCGTAAACACTTCCGTCTAACAAACGTGCTAATAGTTGTAATGACGTCACGGATGCTTCAGTGTTGCCATCACTCGCTTCCTAATGCTACCATGTAAAATTAGTCATACGTTTATTTTTTAACCTCAAAATGTCTATGGGTCGTGCCACTTAGGTATGTAAAAAAATAATTCCGAATGATCATTAGGTATTGTGTGATAAAAAAATTATTTGTTAGCGTACTATGTTTTTTGATATTAGGTTTTTACCTCGGACAGTTAAAGTAAAGTGGCAGTGAGAACTAACAACCGTTGGGATTACAGAGTTTTGGAGTGAAAAGCGCGTCTCGGCAAATGTAGTGTAGGACCCCCACAGGCAAGGTGCCCTCTATTTCATTATTAGTCTGTACATGCCCAATATCGCCACTTTCTTTATTTGTTTTTTTATGGAATAGAGGGCAAATGAGCAGACGTATCGCCTGATGGTAAGCGATTACCGCCGCCCATGTACACCCGCAACACTAAAGGCGTTACAAGTGCGTAGCCCCAGCGGTTTAGGCTATGCGTTGATCGGCACGGATGGCATCGTAGGTACGACACGTCTCTACTGCATCTAGTGTTGTAGAATCAAAACCCCACATTACTCAACACTTTTTGTGTTCCACGAATTATTTTATGATTATGGGTATGCCTTGTGTTCGTGTTATGTATGTTTGAAAAGTGCCCCACGATACTGGACGTATTCCTAAATTCGAGAGTTGTCTTTTCTGTAAACGAAAGAAAAAGGAACAATCAGTCAGGGCAAGTATTTTTATACATATATAAACAACACGTAATGCTACTACTGTGCTTCAAGGTTCGATTCCCGGGTTGGATGAAATGTTTGTATGATCTACAAACAATTACCTATTTCAAAATTTAGGTGTTTTTAAATATTTATATTGCAAGTAAAAAGTATTTATGTAGTTATATCGGTTGCCTAGTATCCATAGTACAAGCTCAGCTTAGATTCGGAATATATGGCGTAGTGTGTTATATGTCCGAAATATTTATTTATTATTTATTGATTTTTTTCATTATAATTTGATATGCAATAACACTTATACCAATCAATACTAATACTATACATTCTAAAGTAACTCTGTCACGACTAATATGCTCCACCGATTCCAATGTAACTTGGCATTTAGATAATTTAATTCTTGAGAATGGACGTAGGCTATTCTTTACCGCTTTAACTGACATACAGGCAAGCGAAGCATTAGACAAAATCTAGTTTTAAATTGACAGCGAAACACCAACGTATACTTTGATACGCAATTACACGATAACAATCTTTAGATACAATTCTTATTCAAATTTCATTCAAGAATTCCTGTATTTAATGCATTTTATTCTTCTTCATTATTTAATGAGGTTAAGTAAACAACTAATTGTATTTCTCCAATGGAGTTGTTTATCACGTTTCATAAAATCTCGTGTACTTACACCTGGCCTTAAGACCTTCAGTGCATCCTTTGCATGCATGCCTGATATGCATGGGCTTGAAATCTTTATGCATGAAGGAAGCTGGTCTAGATTGGATGAACAATTGGAGTGGCAATAAATTTAATTACTATAAAAATAGCTTAGTGTAAATATCTAAATTGAAAACATATTATTTCCTACTTGTGTCGTCATTCACAATACTGAGACTCGTGAACGCTATTTGGAGCCAATCTGTGAGTGATTAGCTAAACTTGTTCCTATCTTAAATTGTACGCAGTGCAGCATGGATCGCAGGGCTGAAAGTACACCAAACTTAGCTTGACTCTGGACCTTTCCCCATCAATATTACCCGTCACCAATCTTTTCAGGTTATCGCCTTCTCTCCTCATAACTTCTGTAGAAAAGTTTTATAGACACAGAATAAATCACGTTCATAGCACATTTAACTATCTTAAGTGGGAATCAAACCACAGACCTCTGACTAGCTGTCGAGACACTAACTATTAGACTAACAGGGCCATAGTGTTAGAGATATACACACTACTTAACCGTAAAACGAACTGTAATTGGTTTTTTTTTTTACTTTTTCTTGTAGACCAAGTAAGCTGTCAGGCGGAATATTATTACTGCGTTACCGAGGAGGTACTGCTGTTTTCCTACCTATACTTACATAATACAGAATTCATATATATATATATATATATATATATATATATATATATATATATATATATATATATATATATATATATATTTAAGTAGATATATAACGATTCAACTGCCATTCGCCGTCTAAAGGGCAGTTCATTTAAATTAAATACATGCCGTAATAAAACACTACATTAGTACATTCGCCTATCACATCGTTGAAGAAAATATATACAAAATTTGACCACGCTATCCAGATGCCTAGCGTGGTCATAGTGTATTGTAGGCCAAAACTTTCGTCCTAACGAGAGGTCCGTATTCAGAAGTAGACGAAGAAGTTCCATAAAATCTAAGAACTTTAGAAAAATCACTATAATTCCGCCAATATCTTACATATGTGTTACAGGCAGTTTGGTACAAACATAAATTATCGAATAGTACATTACATAACTATCAGCCAATTGTTGTAACACGGAGCGGAGACCATGAGCGTCTCCGTGATTCGGAGTTCACGTAAAACAGTCGGTACCGGTTGTTATATTAGGATAACAGTCGTGAAGCTTAGTTGGAGGCCTTTGGGTGGCTTAAAAACATCCAACGGCATGATTACGTAGCCAGAACGTAGTCTTGCCAGTCTCTAACCCGCACTCGGCGACGTGGGGACGTATGGCCTCAATCCTCTGCTAAGAGAAGACCCGAGCCCATCAGTGGGATACTATGGGTTGTTGATGATGAGCGGAGACCAGGTGACCTACAACACAGGTTTATACCTAGCCTAGGCAACAGTTCTCCACAATATTGCTTTGAGAGATGGCATTACTTGCTAGGCATAATATTTGTAAAACCTAAAATATGTATTACATAGATTATATTGCAATTGACATGCTAATGATTCTTGTATTGTTTATAAAATATTAATGTCGTTCTTTGAATTGATTTCCATGTCTTTTGTCAAGGCCAGACTTAGGAAATGTCATCACAATCTAGTAATAGCAGAACTAATTAACTTTAAAAGGTGTCTGCAATTATCTTTTTGCGAAATATATTTATTTTTATTTAAATTCATTTACATTCACGAAATATAAGTGTAATCTATGCTTCGCCAGCCAGCGGCTTTACTCGTATAATTATTTCTCATTTAGTGCTTCCATAACTTTCATTCCTTTCATTTCTTATTCTACCCCCTTAGGGGAAAAATATATGAAATAAAACTATCTAGCTGATCCTACGTTTCTTTTCAATCATCCTCAGCTCCTATTCGTCCAAGCGTGATGTTAACTATCTTATGCTCGTTAGCAAAACATATATATAAAAGAACTTGAGACTCGGTTAGATAGTTTCGGAGTTCATCGAGAGCAACAATATGACTCGAGAATGATATATATGATGACTTTGCAGACATCCGTGAAACGGACATTAAGAACGCCCAGACTCAGAACAACAGTACACAGACCACATAAAGTGTTATCCCATGTAGTATTGGAACCCACAAGCAGCGGGACGACTGCTTAAACCACTAGGCCAGCCGTGCAGTCATTGCATTTATCAGCCGTATATGTATTGAGAATGCAAAATTAATAACTTTTTGCGTGATTGCGTAATATTTTAATGGAATTGCACCGGTCGTGACTTTGTTGAAGTCCCAAATTACACATCTATTGTATCTTAATATTGTTTTTGGAACATAACGCAGATCTTCCAAAGTGGTGTGAAGGCCACAGTTTTAGTAGTCGATAGAGAAGCGCACGAACACACAATTAAGTAAGTAGGAAATAAATTAAACTAATTACATACATACATAAAAATAAATATATTTTTTATGATACGGTAGTGAGCATCATAGTTTATTGTAGCACTCTACAGATCAAATTTTCGGTTGATTTCATTTGTGTTTTTTTCTTGTTTGTGAGTTGTTGCGCTTTGTTTACAATTGTTATTGGTTGTATACGTATTTCTGGGTTTTAGTTATCTTATTGAGGAAGCTGCCTAAAGTTTCCTTATTGCTATATACTGTGATTATTGCTTGGATGACTGGATGGGGGCTGCAAAAATTTACGCAAGCATATTTTGTGTATTTATATGTGTGCATGTATTGTGAATACACATTGGCAAAGGATATTGTCAAAATATATAGTAAATACAAATCAATCGATTTGCTTATTTTAGACTACTGGTGGACGTAAACCTCGAAAGGCTACTGAATGCACGCGATAGATTTTTAAATCAACCCAAATAACCATTCCAAGAAGTTCCTAATTTAAATTAAGTAAATGTTTCAAACCAACCAAAACCACAAAGGAAAGCTTGGAAACCGAACAATATACACTTTCCACTTCGTTTTCCGACCCACTTTCGTTTTAAAATATTACCCAAGTGACTTGGAAAATTTATCAGAACGACACCTGAGTAGTTAGAAGGAGAAAGTGAGGTTTGTTTTCATTTTCTATAGTAATGACTTCGAAAGTAGAACTTATTGTTTGAAGTGAACAGTGAAGAATTGGCGGCGGAAGAGTTGCGACCTTATAATTGCTTTTGGGTTGTTAATGGGTGTCAATTAGCGATGTTAGAGGAAAATGTTATGAAACGAACATGTTAGATTAATATAATACTTTATTTGTAGAACAGGGTTTCACAAACGTAATAAAATAATTTTTTTTAAAGAAAATATATATACGGTCGAATTGAGAAACCAACTTCTTTGAATTTGGTTAAAAATTACAAAACGCTTTCTGCTGTGCCAAGTATTGTAAATTCAAATCCTTCTTGGGACAACGCTTTGTGTGATCCACAAATTGTTGTTCTGAGTCTTAAGTGTTTTCTTAATACATTTCATGTATGTTTCTGAAGTCCCACGCAACACAGGCTGTATATTCCTAATGCGAGAGCTGTCTATTTTTAACCGACTTCAATAAAGGAGGATGTTTTTAAGGAAAACTTCAACAAATGTTTTGTATACAATAAAAAGTTTAAATAAACTGCACACCGGACCACATGAAAACTTTTAATTACTTAAATTTATTCATTTAGCCTGTGTCACCTAAATTTCTTTAATGCGAATCTTTTAACATCACATATATTAAAATAGGTTCAGTAGTTTCAGCATAGAGTGGAATATATAAACATAGATAGACTGCCAAAACTATTACAAAAAGAAATGAGTAAGTCATAATCAATTTAATTTTTTTTTATTTTTTTTTTATATTACAATCTACCTCCAACATAATCGGAGCCTTTGCTTATCTAATTCTCTTTGTCACTCCAGTTCTATCATTTATTCCTCTCGTACTTTCATTCCTCATGCCAATTTCTTTCTACATCAGTCTCTTTCAGTCCAAAGGTGGGTGGGATACCCACATCTAACCTACTCTAAGTGATCTGCTATCCCTATTTTCTTTATTTCTTATTTCTCACTTCTAGGGGGGGGATTTAATATACTACCGAGGTCTTTATTTGTACAGTTTGCTTACACTACTTATGCTAGTTATTACTTTTACATTGCTTATAGTCTACTTAGTTTTACAATTATCTTACAGGTTTATTAACATTCCTAATCTATTTAAATTAAAATGAATCACAAAAGTGTATATAAGGGTATAACTGCACAAAATTGGTCAACTCTTTTTTTATGTGTTTGTTATGGTCAGGACAATATAGAAAAGGGCCGCATGTGTTACTTACAGCAGTTCCCGGATCGCTCCTATCTCAGACGCAGAATGGCACATCGTGTGGTCTTAGTCGGTTCGATTCCGACACACCGCCCCGCTGCAAACCCCGGTGAGGTGACGACCCGTGGGGATTTCCACACGTTACAGGTTAAAGTTTGTACAGAAAAGATAAAAGAAAACCGCTTAGTCGTATACACTGCCGCCCTGCAGGAACTTAACACGGACTAAGTAAAATAATTTTTTCGGTAATTCTGAAAATTGTCATGAAATTGAATATGGCGGTACGAATTTCGCCGGGTCAGCTAGTAAATAACAAGAAATGTAATAAGTACTATAATGATTACACGTGCATCAGGCGGATTGAATCTGGTTCTCAATTTTCATGATTAAGGATTGAAGTTTACCTTAAAGTTCAATTAGGTTGACACATAAATTATAAACATGTTAAACAAAACAAAAATAATTCTTGATATCGCTTCTAATCTAACAAAAATGTGTGTGTATAAATTACTTATGTACACGCGTTAGAAGTTATATTTCTTTGGCGTAACAATTGTAAAACTAAAATGTTGACTATAGCTAACTTCAGCGTGTCGGTTTTTCCTGACGGCGTGCGCGCGCGTCGTAAAAATTTACTCTCATAATTTTTCCCTAACGAGCCAAAAGGAGTATAACTCCAAAAGAATTTGATAAAAGAATGCAGCCGATTTAAAACACAAGAGAATGCTCAAACAAATACAGTATCAAATACGAATAATTCAAAAGTAATGTCACCCGTTTGTTTAAATTTGATTAATGAAGGCTGCTGCAAGGCTGTATCTCAAATACATTCCTCACGCAACACGTAACCTATGAAACTAGGTAACAATTTATCTACGAGCATAGGTTGTAACCTTTGGTGTCCTCAAGTGAGGAACAATTAATTGTGCAACTGTACCCAGTATGAGGACCTCGAAGACCGCTATGCAAATAATTAAATCGTGTGCCGTTTAATGTTGAATGTCTTATCATTAATTTAATGTTATTATGTATGTTTATATTTATACTAGCTTTAGCTCGCGGTTTTGCTCGCACAAAATGTTTCATACAAACTTTCATCCCTTAATTTACTCCCTCAGGGATGGCATTTCGAAAAATACTAAAATACGTACTTCGTTACTTTAACCCTGTAATATTTTAACAAAATTTTAAACAAGAGAGGAATAAAAAGTTTCATACAAATTTTCATCCTCTATTTTACACCTTTTTTTTCCCGTGCGGAAATACCCTCGGATACCACCTCCTGGTGGCATGTCTTGTCGGACTCGAACCGACTAAAACCGCACGCCGTCTCTTGTATTTGGAGCTGGGGAACCAGGTATACCCCAGATGAAAATCCCTGGAACCCCAATGTACCTCGGGCCCTCCTGTGTGGAAACCCTGATGTTTCCGTTAATCTATTTTACCGCCCTCAGGGACGGTATTTCAGAAATTCCTTTTTAGTGCCTTAGTAGTATGTATTACTTATGTATTCACATCAGTTGTCTAGTACCTATAGTACAAGTCTTGCTTAGTTTGGGACTAGATAGCGTTGTGTGTTAAAATGTCAGAAAATATTTATTATTTATTTTTTATTATTATTGCCCTTATTCCATAACAAGAAACTTTCGGACCTCAGATCTTCTATGTTATTTCTATAAAATGCTTATTGATGCGTATTGAAACCAGGTGATATCTTCTGAAGATCTATTCATTAATTACATGAATTTACATGACCGTTCATTACTATTGATTGCCTGTACTGTTTACATATACGTATGTATGTAAATTGATACATGATTCACATATCAATTAGGTACCATGCACTAATGGGCCCGCTGGATGAGAGTGATGTCTCAGCTTCATCATTAACAACAACAGTCTTAAACAATCTACTGTTAAATATGGCCCTCTACTTGACGAGGAGATTTTGGTCTACTACAGATGGTACAGGGCAGACGTGTTGGTATAGGATCTGTAACAAGTTTTAAGAAAATTTGATAGCCTGTTACCTTCAATAAAAGAGCATACTCCTTCTAAAAAGGCCGGCGACGCACTTATGACGCATCTAGTAATCGCTTGCCATCAGGCGATACGTCTGCTCGTTTGCCTCCTATATCTTCTTTTTTTATCGTATAGCCGGCAAATGAGAAGACGTATCGCCTGATGGTAAGCGATTACCGCCGTCCATGGGCATCTGCAACTCCAGAGGCGTCACAAGTGCATTGCCGGATTTGGGGATGGGGAGGAGGATAGGGATGGGGAAGGGGTTAGGGTATGGCCTCCGGTATCCTCACTCACTCAGTGAAACACAGCGCAAGCGCTATTTTACACCGGTTTTATGTGATATCATAAAAAAAGTAATGTTGACCTACGCAGTTTACTATATTAATTGCCATTAGTCTCCTTTTAATCACCAACATCAACACTACGTATGAACTTCAAATTGCCGTTTAATTTTGAATATTCTTTGCATCCGGTTTTTAAACTGCTGATCTGTGTTAAAAATAGAACACTCTACAGAATTAGTAGGTTATATAAAGACTACAAGCTGAAAACACGGTTGGCCTAGTGGTTTCAGTGGCCGCCACACCGCTTCCTACTGCGCCAAGTGTTGTGGGTTCAAATCCTACATGGGACAACACTTTGTGTGATCCATAAATTGTTGTTCTAAGTTTGGGTGTAATTTTACCCCTTACATGTATATTTGTAAAGATTCCTGTGACACATGAATGTATATTCCTATGCGAGAGTTATCTTTAAAAAAAACTTTAAAGTCAATAGCTATAATGCAGTGAAAAAGTGTGCCATGTATAGACCCAAAAGTAATTCTCTTAAGCCGCCAATCAACAAACACAAAGTAGGTATTAAACTTAATACAATTATGATTCATAGAAATACTTGTACAACCCACGCAACTCGATCCACTTTTATATATGTGAGCATTATGTTGTTGGGTACCTCAATGGGGCTATCAATACGAGGATCAAACGAGCACACGTAACGCCTGATGGTAAGCGACACCAGAGGCATCACAAACGCGGAGCCGGCCTTTGGAGGGTAGGGAGGGCAATAGGGGCTGGGTTGAGATATGGGCCTGCGGTATCTTCACTCACTCGTTGAAACACATCCCAAACGCTGTTCTTTATTATAACATACACTATGAAACCTTAGAGTTTATTTGTTTCAACGCATAAAGCTCTGAATCTACGGGTTTATTAGCACCATTACGGGGTT
This sequence comes from Hyphantria cunea, assembly GCA_003709505.1. NCBI lineage: Eukaryota > Metazoa > Arthropoda > Insecta > Lepidoptera > Erebidae > Hyphantria > Hyphantria cunea. The sequence goes on from PKRV01001041.1 coordinate 681,415, forward strand.
ATTACAGGGATAGCCTGTTATTGAGTGAGGCCTCTAACATTATGTAAATAGCACTTACAGGCTATGTAACATCCTACTACAACAAATACAAGCCGAGAATAAGAATGTACCAAAAATATGATGAAGATATTTTTAAGAGACGCAAACGAAGTAGTATGGGTCTCCTAGTATTATTATAAAAGAAATCATGTCCCACTAAACCTAAACAATAATTAATCAAGATGTCCACTTATTAATTTCAAGGCCTTCATCATACGCTTTAAGCCTACGAGTAGTGCCTGTTAGTAGGTTATCATACTCAGAACCAGTTAAAACAATGGACTCGGAGACAATTGTTGACATGAATCGATTTCTTAAGAGAAATCTGATCAGACTCGTGGGTGCAGTAATTTTGAAATCGATTAATAATAACTCGTTATTAACTGGACTTATTAGAGATTATGATAATTGTGCCATCGGATTATTTAAAAAAACACCAAGCAGTCATGAAGACTGCTGACAGAAATAAAAACTCAAAACTATAAACAAACCGTTGTATAAGCTCACCAGGAATGAACCTCTTTGCTCTTTAAGTAAACTGCGCTATAAAAAAGTAAGCTCAATGAAAGCGTTCTGTGACGATGACACGAGTTTTATGATGTTTGTTCACCCAAAAAGTGTTCAACGAGCCTAAAGAAGTTTTAACTTCAATATTACTCATAAGGTTGAACAATTAAGAAACATATGAATATTGTTTTTAGACTTTAACGACTTGTAAACATAGTTTTTGTAGTACAGCGAGACTTATTCTCGATAAAAATATTTGACCTTTACCTTCTTTATCCCATCTTTTCGATCGGGTTATACTGCCCGTCGTTACAGGTAGACTGTTGGGGAATGAATTTTATTACAATTACTATTATGTAGGCTTATTGTCAATAGTAATTACTTTTTACCAGACAAAGGCGAAGTCAAAGTGAAAGGTAGTAGTTTTGACAGTCGTATGTTATGTTCCGCTGTAGCCTGTTAACTACTGAACCGTTTCTGATGAATAAGATATCTATAGATTCGTAGTGACAGCCTAAATATATGCAAAGGCCACACAAATTTCAAGTTTTAACGTAATCGGATTGTATTTTTATAACGGATCGTATGCTTTCTTTTTTTTACAACTCCCGCAGTAGGAATATACATGTATCGCTTAAGACTTTGCAAACATACATGAAACGGCGAAACAACTCCCAGATTCGAAAACAACAATTTATGGAACACACAAAGTGTTGTCCTATATGGGATTTGAATCGACAACACTTGACGTAGTTGAAGGTTGGCTTAAACCACTAGCCAACGGTTCAATCAAGTGCGTATAGTTGGAAAACCAAGACAATACTAGCAGTATCTTGTTTAAATACAAACAATAACAAACAAAACAGCATACGCGATCACTCACAAGTCAGTCCGACTACCGGGTGTGTCGGCCCGCGCCGTGTATGGAAGTATGTGGGCGAACTAGTTACAATAGGTACTTATAATTATTCATATTTATTGTACCCATTTAATTGTATGTGTATATACTTGAGTGTACTGCTGTACCACTTTCTAATTATATAGATTTCTGAGGTTTTGTTTAAGTAGCTCTTAAATTTTGCTTACTTTGAAGTAAAACTCGCATTTATAAAGTGTTCCCCGAAACTGTATTTATCATTTGACCACTTTTTATTGTTTTAGTTAATTTTGTTAAATATATACTTGTATTTTTTATAGGTAAACAAGCTGACTCGGTTAAAACTGTTTTGCCATAAAAAAATACAAAAAAAATTGCCATAAACAATTTATAAAATAAAATTGCTATAAAAATAACTAAAAAATAACGGTGGTCACCCTTATCTGAGAATCCGAGAGTACCCTAAATGGTATGAAAATAGATCGGAAAAAGGTGCTTTGCTAATAAAAATTATGGGTGGACTACCCTTAACATTTAGGTGTATGAAAAATAGATGTTGGCGGATTCTCAGACCTACACGATATACACACAAAATTTGGTTAATATCAGTCCAGCCAGCCGTTTCAGAGAAGTTTGGTAACAAACACCGCGACACAAGAATTCTATATATTAGATATTTTTTGTTTATATCTTATCCCTCCAAATATTTTTATATATATAATAATATAATAAAAAATAAATTTTGTGTGCATATCGGATAGGTCTGAGAATCGGCCACCTATTTTCCATCCCCCTAAATGTCAAGGGTAGTCCATCAATAATTTTTTTTAGCAAAGCAACGTTTGCCAGTCAGCTAGTAATTTGTATACTGTACTGGTTAACGTCAGTTTTTAAGAGGTCGAGCTATCACTCAGGTAAAACCGACCTTTTTATGCAATGATAACAATTTCGTAGAAAAAGTATACAAACAACTGAAATGATATGATAACGATTTGCTATCTATTGGTAAAATATTATTACTAGTTAAACCGCCCATTTGCTACTGTTCATCTAAAAAGTGATAATTTGAACCAACCAGAAAGGTGGTCTGTCAGCATCGAACTGAATAAAAGTGCAATCTATTTTCTGCCATGTACTAAAAAAAACTCAGTAACCTTTGACATTGTCGGATTTTTAGGTATATTTTTATATTTCAATTTTAAGTTACACGATTTTCGAATAGAGTTTATATATACCTAATTAATTTAAGATTAAACAACATTAAATCATTAACAGTACTCCAACAAATTCGTCTATTATTAAAAACAAACTAGATAAATTAAATTTAATAAATATTTCGAACATCTAACACACAACGCCATCTAGTCCCAAACTAAGCAGAGCTTGTGTTATAGGTACGAGACAACTGATATCAATACATAAATACATTTTTTTTTTCGTAAATACATATATATTATACATAGAAAACACCCAAACTCCGAAACAAATATTTGCAGATCATACAAACATTTGATCCGACCCAGGATGCAAACCCAAGACCTCATGGACAGCAGTCGCGTACGCTACCACTGCGCCACCGAGGCAGAGATGTATCAAAGTCATAGCCTTATAAACAAAAACCGCTTATATTTTAGCTCATTAGACGAACATACAAATTCCTTTGATGTTATTGTACCGTAAGATAATTAAACTATAATTTATTGTCCCCCTAATCTTTTCGAACAAATTTTTATCTATTTTTAATACCACAGTCGAACCATTTAGTTTCGGTAGCATCACAATCAAAAAATAAAAGTAACATGTTACAATTTAAATTATTCAAAAGTAGCAGTATACTTTGTACTCATAAATAAGAAATCGGAACCGATTGAAACTTGCCAACAATATGAGGTAACATCGGAACAAGACTAGGAAAACCCGTTAGAAACGCGAGACGGCCGCCCAAGTTTTGGACCCATTTCTTAATACGAGTACTATTTGAGTATTTACACTGTGATTCAAAATGTTACCGCTCTTAAAAGGTATTGTTTACCAACTCATCAACACTAGGAATCCATTCAAAGTGTTACTATATTAAATGTTTGTTTCTGGCACTTATTTTACGAAGTAGGGTTGGCACGCATACACTTCTGTGAAATAAGAATATTTAAGCTCACCGCTGACAGACGGTATGATGGCAAAGTGATTAATTCAGTAACAATTTAAATTCAACATAAAGCTCTTTCGAATACACAATACAACAACACAACTATACTTGATGCAACGAAATAAAATGAAACTTCACACATCGGTGCTAACTCTTAAACGTAATTACACGTAAAATATGCACTTACTGGTTTATGCCCGCGTCTCCGCCTGCGTATATATCGGTTATCGCGGCAAATAATAGCATATGTGTTATTCTGGTGTATAAGCTATTTTATTGTAGTTTCATCTAAATCCGTTGAGTAGTTTTTACGTGAAAGAGTAACAAACCTCCATCCATACAAACTTTATCGCGTATATTATATTAGTAGGATGACACGTAGATTTAGGTGATCAACTTGCTATTTGATACTTCTTCGAATATACAAGGTTTAATTCCTTTATATGCCCATCATATGCATAATTCACTAGCAGGCCACCCCGGGTGACATTTGTATTTACCCAAAAATTTAAATATTATAAATTTTAACACGCTCTTCTTCTTCTTTTTAGAACGCTTGACCAAGTCTCTAAGTCTACACACGGATCCCTAACTTTTTTACAAATATAATATAGCCTATGTTATTCGGGGATGATTTAGCTTTCTAATGGTGAAAGAATTTTTCAAACCGGTTCAGTAGTTTCGGAGCCTATTCATGTAAAGAAACAAATAATCAAATCTTTCTTCTTTATAATATTAGTAACAATTGTCAAGATCTCGCGATAAAGATTAATTTAGTAAGTAAGGTTACATTTTTTGTACCTTTCATAGACTTGTCAACCCTACATTAGTATGATGAAATAAATGTGTCTTAATATTGACAATGAAAATATAAAATAACATATAAACTCGCTATCTTAATTTTTACGAACCTTTCAATAAAGGAGCCTGCAGTAAAAGTTTCTTTGAAAGGACAAAGAAAGTTAGTGACAGCCCTAATAGTTACAAGACGCCATAATTAGTGTTTCTTTGTTGTAAAGCAAACATCGTAAAAGAGCCTATGACCATGAATGGTTCTATTTAATAGTGTATCTTAAAGGAAAATAGTTTTAATAAACGATTCTACTTTTTTAATAATTTGTTTCAATTACTGCTCGTTGGCCTAGCGGTTGGCGTTTGCGATTGCTGATCATGAGGTCTCGGGTTCGATGCCCGAGTCAGACCAAATGTTTGTGTGATCTGCAAATATTTGTTTCGGAGTTTGACTGTTTTCTATGTATAATATTTATGTATTTACAAATGACACAAGCTTTGCTTAGTTTGGGAATAGATGGCGTTGTGTGTGATAAATGTCCGAAAACACTTATATTTATTTAATTTCAGAGTTATTTTTTCCTTGCAAATAGCTACAATTAAAATTTTTGAAAATTCCTTAAGCAAGCACTTATTCGAGTAATCATACGCCAAAAATGCCTTACATCATTTTGGAAAAAACCGATACTTTAAGACTACTTAATAGGTTAATATCGGACCGATATTAACCTAACCAAACATCGCAAGGAAACTGGCTTTCAAATGAAAAAAAAAGAGTCTCGAATCGAGATCAGTCCATCCGTTTAAGAATTACGATGCTACAGACAGACACACACACATACAAACAGACATCGACGTTAAGCTTACAACATCCTTCTTTTTGCGTCGGGGGTTAATAACACTACCTGGCCTATGAGATTTTTTTTCTTTTTTTTCAATCGTGTTCGGCTCTGATTAGTCTAAGCGTGATATTAACTATCCTATTTGAGGCACACCAACAAAACACAGAAATACTAGTCTACGAATATAATAATATTATAAAGTTTGAATGATTTTAGGGGGTAATCTTCGGAAGTACTGATTCGATGCTAAAAATTCTTTCACTAACAGAAAGCAACACTATTCAGGAGTAACGTAGGCCACATTTCATTATGATTAAAAAAAATTCAGTTAATAACAATAGTATTTGTAAATCAAGTTGAAAAAAAGCGAAAAGCAGTTAACGACGAAAGAAGTGGGCACGGGTCGGCTAGTATCTAATAACTATATACATACTTCATCGAAATATAAATGTTTTTTGTTGGCGTGAGCTATTAAATATTTAAACAATGTTGGACTATCTCTGCTCATTTTATTCAGCCTTACTTAATAGACCCACATTACTCCGAAACTATTTATCATAATACCATATTATGGGCATCACGAACTCCAAACAAACCATAGAAAGGTCCGTTTAAAATAGTTGACCTCAAATAACAAGAACTTAAGAGTAATGAGGCCACTGCCGCAGATCTATTAGACCCTAAGGTCAATAAGCTATCCGGCCTACATCGTGGCCATTAATTTATTAACAAGTATTATCGTGTGTAGATAAAAGATATATGTACTTATAGAGAATCTATGATTTGACCATAGGTAAACAGACTGCCTCGGTGGCGCAGTGGTAACGTAAACGGCTGCTGTGCTTGAGGTCTCGGATTCGATTTCCGGGTCGGATCAAATGTTTGTATGATCTTTAAATAGTAGTTTTGTTTGCTATGTATAATATACGGGCATTTAGGATTCAAAGGTATCTATAACAGTTTTCTAGTCTCTATTGTTGGGTACATTCAGGATTATTCAATTTAATGAAAAACATTGTCAAGATACATCCTTATCAGAGGTAAATAAAAATAATGAAAATACTACATCTATTTTCAAAATAGTCACGCTGATTTCAGCACTAACGGGCCGCCTCGACCGAGCCGGTACTATCCTCGCACAGAAAATCAACGTAAAATTACAGCATTCGTGCTGTGGTGTTTCGTTGGTGAGTGCGAGACCGGAGGCCCAGTGACGCAGAAGCATCAGTAGGCCGCCATGGTGTGGGTCACCATTGTACATTGTTGCATTTTCTGCATTCGCAGTGAGTATGGTAACCATCACTCTCATCAGGCAGTGGAATCTTACGGTCATATATAAAAAACGGACTAGATCTCGTGTTAGTTCTATCTAAGAATAAAGTGACTTACCTCATTGGTAGAAGACTGGTGCCTGATGTACTTACGGAAATTTATTCTAGTAGTAGTTAGTATAATAATGTAATTCTTTTGAAAAAGGTATGAAATTTTATGTGGTATTGATAGGCATAGAATATCAGAATATACACGCTTTATTTTGCCCTTTGTATTTAGAAATTAAAGATTATACTTTCCTTAAGGAATTTATACTAGACTATTCGAACACACGAAAATAGAATTGGTTTTCGACATATTATAACCCAGATGCTGCAGACGCTGATCTGGAAGGTAAAACATTATTCAAATGTGTTCAGCCGTTAGGGCATGATTACGTAACAAACATCAACAGGTATAACAAGAAATATACGTCAATAATGAAGTCAATGTTCCATGTTAGCTTATTATACAGCGTGTTATCAAAAAGTTTTTTATAAGTAGCACTTTTAGGAATACTTGAATTTTCGTATCGTATATTATTATTAACTTATATTGCCTATGATAGAGGGAACATATAGCTTCTTATGATTCACTTTAAGCTTCGTAAAATATTGTTCAATAATGTTTATTTCTTTACATTTCCTACAAATTCCAGTCAATTCCATGATGGGCAAAACTGTAAAGAATGTGTACTGGGTAAACCATTTCCTGAAGAATTTTTTTTGCAATTTTTTTATCCGCAAAATAAACATTACAACACAAAAGTGCAAATAGTCCGCATGCAGAGAACGAATATCTAAATACATGACTTTTATTGTTCTTAAAATAAAAATACTTTAGTAACACACTGTATACAGCTATTACCGTAATAATTCGTAAATCTTCATTAGCCAAAATCGAAACTGGTTATAAGATTACAATTCGGCCTTTGTATATACATAAGCTTCCCTTTAATTATGTACATAATCTAGACGTATATAGAAGTAAACTGGCTTCCTACAATACCCAAAAAAGGCCACTCGATATATTTACCTAGCTTACAATTTATTATTTTACTTACTGACCTCGTGACATCTTTGTATCGAAATAAATGTAGGTGGGATGTTAGCTGGCTCATTTCGTAGTAAATTTAATTTCGGCTATCAATATTCGTAATAAACTTTCTAATGTGAATTACGAAAAAGTGAAAAAAATAATAATATTTTCTACACGGGGGGTATATTTTAGATATGACTGGACACGGCGGTGTATTTTGACTGCTTCTGGCGCAGTGGTAGCGTATGCCACTGCTGTGCTTGAGGTCGAGGGCTCGATTCCTGGGTCGGACCAAACGTTTATATAAACAACAAACAACAACCCATAATGTCCCACTGCTGGGCTCGGGTCTCCTCTCAGGAGAGGGTTAAGGCCATACGTCCCCACGCTGGCCAAGTGCGGGTTGGGGACTGGCAAGAATACGTTGTGGCTACGTAAATCTTGCCGTTGGATGTTTTTAAGCCGCCCGAAGGCCTCCAACTAAGCTTCACGACTGTTATCGTATGATAACAACCGGGACCGACTGNTCCAACTAAGCTTCACGACTGTTATCGTATGATAAGAACCGGGACCGACTGCTTAACGTGACCTCCGAATCACGGAGACGCTCATGGTAACATGCCACCAGCGGTCACCCATCCAGGTACTGACCGCGCCATCGTTGCTTACCCTCGATGATTGTTTCTAATCACCGAGTGCAACTGGGCTATGAGCGCCTTTAACGTTTATATGATCCGCAAATATTAGTTTCGGAGTTTCGGTATTTTTTATTTATAATATGTATGTATTTAAAATAAAGTATATATGTATTTATATAAGATGACTAGTACCCATAACATAAGCTCTGCTTAGCTTGGGGCTAGATGGCGTTGTGTGTAAGATTTCCCAATTATGTATTTATTTATATAAAAACTATATGTATTATGTATTACGTGTAAGTTTAGAAATGATATAGCTTTGTTAATTTATCATCAACTTCCTAGCCTTTATTATACTTTATTATTTATTCGAAATATTCTTTGGGGTCGGCTCCTTATTCAACCAGTTTTACCTGAACATCAGCTTTTTTCAAGGAAAAGCTGGCATCGGACCTTCAGAACTCCGCGGACTGAATTCGGAGGTTGAACTAGTTGTCAGTACACTCTACCCGCGAGGGGGCGACGTTACGCGTGTGCCGTTCGTCGCCTAAGTTGAGAGTTTTTACCATCAGACGGTGCCTGCTTCAGTGCGGGCAAGCGCTGGTAGGGGTCCGGATGGCGTAAGAAAGCGGTTCCCGGATCTCTCCCGTCTCAGGCGCTGAGTGGCACACCGTGGTGGTTTAGTGGGTAGTCTGGCGAGTCAGTCAGGAGTCCGCAGGGGGGGAGCGAAGTGCGTAAAGGCATTCCACCACGTAAAAAAAAAAGTTGTCAGTATACTCTGGGAGGGGTCTGGTTTTCGTAATAAAGCGGTTCCCGTATCCTTCCCGCCTCAGAGTGGCACACCGTGTGGTTTTAGTCGATTCGATTCCCACACACCGCCCCGCCGGTGACCCTGGTGGGGTTAAGGCCCGAGGGTGTTTCCACTGGTAAAAAAAAATGTTGTCAGTATACTTAAGGGCAATGACTTTTCAAAACCGATTACCACAGATGTGAATAATGATTGTAGTACCAATTATATAACCTACAAATCGCCAAAACCAGTCCGAAATTATAACTTCAAATTCTAACCTCAAAACTGGAATGTTCACACGCAGTATATTATTAGAACAAACATTAATATGTATAATCAAGAGCCAGGTGTATGAAATATAACCCAGATTTATCGAGTCTTGAGTGATTGGTACACAAGTATGCGGTGACTAGATACTCTTGTGTATGTAGTTCTGTAGGTAACGGTAAGAGCACTAAAGGTCATGAATTATATTTGAAGGAACGGTCGTGTACATATCGATATTTGATTGTAATTCAATTCGATTTTTAATTTGGAATGCTATTGAGGTTATTATTTTCTTCGCAAGATATTATTATGATGTTCAATATCTGAGTGTGTTATTACTCTAGATGAATTGTTTTGATTTTATATTTAACATTATTAATAACAGGACAAAATCTTTGTCTTGAAAAGAGATAGTCACGTGTAGCAAATAATAGTATAATTATTATCTAATCCCTTAGCTGCGCTTTCGCTCGTTTATTTATTCTTAACATCGTGTTTCTAATATTGAAAAAAAATATTAACTTCCATACAACCGTTAATACCTTATTTTATACATATAGGGGTAAAATTCTCAAAAATATCTACTTAAATATTGCTTACAATACAAAAAATATCAACTGCCAAAATTTCAAGCTTGTGGCTGCAGCAATTTAGGCTCTGCGCTGCTGAATCTGGCGATCAGTCAGGTTAATTAATCATTTTATGACGTATATCTACATATTAAGACAATCATTAGCCTTATTTAAAAATAAATAGGCTTGCTATTAAATGCCTGGGCGTAACTGCGACTAACGGCTGATAAACAAATGTATAAAACTATTTTAAAACCCTTCTCCGTGTCTTAATTAACCTCTGCCTAGATAAAATCTTACTCAATCTATACTTGCTCTAGTTTACGACGTTTGATCAACGCGTAATACATATTTATTTTTAAAAATATTCAAGTAACCAATACGAAATAACTAGTTTCTAATCTCACTCATTAGCAAATAATTCTTTAAAACTCATTGCAAGGTCAACTGACTGTCTCTTTGTCTTGTTTCTCTTTTTTTTACAACTCCCGCATTAGGACTATACGTCCTGTATCGCGACTTTACAAGCATACATGAAACAAACATAGAGAATACCCAGACTCAGATAAACAGTATGAGGATCACACAAAGTGTTGTTCCGTGTTGGAACCCAAAACACTCTACGCAGTGCAGCCAAATTCTCTCAGTCTCTCAGAATCAATTGAATTTGTATTCATTAAAAGTTTCTCTGTAAGAGATTGTTTTTGAAAATAATGCCGCCCTTTGTGCATCACTTATCTCACATTTTATGTAATTCCTTGTAACTCTGGGACACGGTGTACAAATAAAGAGTTTTCTATTTATATATTTTCATGAATTTGTATAACATTTGCAAAAATTCTCAGATACATTTCTTATCTTATAATTCTTATCAAAGCTATCAATACTGGTATTGATTGTCATCTATTACTTTATAATTTGGTATGACCGATTTCATCTCTCGTACGAGACTGGTTTTAATTAGGTACAGTTGAAAATGAATTCTACCTAGAGATGTATGGCCCCCGAAACCCGAAATTTATACAAGAATTACTCGTTTAAGATTATCAAATAAATATGTTTTATACGTAAAAGAAATATTGGATTATAAGGTGTCTATGAAAACCAGAAACATAAATATTTACAACATAAGTTTCCAAATCATCAGTTGATAGATCTAAAATTGTCACCAGTACAAGATTTATCGTGGGAGAGTCACGCTTCGGCACGAATGGTTCGGCTCGCCCGGAGAGATACCACGGCCTCACAGAAAAATGTGTGTGTGTGAAACAGCGCTGAGTTTCACCGAGTAAGTGAGGATACCGTAGGCCCATAAACCCAACCGCTTCCCCCATCCCCCTGCTCATCTCCCAAAGGCCGGCCACGCACTTTGACGCCTCTGGTGTCACGGGTGTCCATGGGCGGTAATCGCTTACCATCAGGCGATGTGTCTGCTTTTTTGTCTCCTATTCCATAAAAAAAAGATCGTCAACTGTGGTAAACGGAATCGTCATCAACAGTCTTATCAGTTTTCACAATTTCTCAGTAAATAACTTTGAATTTACTTTCAATTCTATATCTGCTATCGCTGTAGACATGATGTATGGTACCTAAAAATACATTTTTTATCAATCTTTGTTTTTCACGGTGAATTCGTCTATCGATTCGATTTATCAAATTTATTTTATTTATTTACAGGTTTTTCCACAGTTACTTAAGAATGAAACATGCATAATCTTTTACTTCGTTATAAATAGCTCCCAAAATAGTTCCACTCTGATCGAAAGAATAAATAGAATCCAAGAGTGTTGGCCACCGTCCTCGTTGTATACACAAACAATGCAGCATGGAGACGCACACTTTGTGACTTAAAATACTCGGGATCATGCTTATTTACATTTTTTAGCAGATTTGTAGCCTTTATTGTTTGTTTGCAGTATTTATTTATGGTAATTTAGTTTTGGTATTCAAAAATTTTGTGTAACAAGTTTATAAGATTGTAATGGATACTTCCGTCTACGAACTTACAATAAATGCTAATAATATTATCTATATTATTATTGACTGGACAGGATTTTCATAAGACCTTAGTTTGTAAGTTTGTATGGAGAATTAACTATCCTTTTAAGCACGCCGGTAAAACACACATGTAAAAAACGTGAAAATCGGTTATGTAATTTCGGAGTTTATCAGAGTAACAACGTGACAAGAGAATCATCCTATGAATATTATAAACGCGAACGTTTATATGGTTGGATGTTTGTTGGACGTAAAAACTACTCAACGGATTTGGATGAAACTGTGGCGACAAACATATGACAACGCCATCTACTGAAGATACACTGAACTACGGAGTAACGTAGTGTACGAAGAAGCTACCAATCCTGCATCGCGCAATAGAAGCTCTCGCGCCGATTAACATATATACAACTTCCCAACATCAACCGTTGGGCAGTGGCCCGCCAGGCATGATCACCTCACCTGGTTGGATGATCGTCCCTTTGTATTGGAGGTACATGTGATCCGTTCCTCCACAAAACTTTACAGTAATATAGCTGATACATCAGAATAACACTTAGACTATTTGCCGCGATAACCGACATATACGCGGGTGGAGCAGCGGGCATAAACTAGTATATAATAATGTATAAAATACAATATTATGCTCAGCTCGGATTTAAGTTGGGTGTCCAATACATGTTTTATTATTATGTGACGTATTATATTACTCTACTTAATAATTGTGAGAGCGTGGTACTTTGTTATACGACACTGGACAGCTGGCGCGGCTTGCCTTTTGATAGTTTACAATGCGGACGATAAATTTTATAGAATTTTTACTGACGATCTTTATGAATATCGGTACCTGTTGGTCTTGGGTTTATATACATATATATTATGCCATTGGGCGAAACCGGTCAGGTTCAAAGTCAATAAAAATATTGGAATAAGTACAAGTGAGTTTAAATCTAGAATATATTTAAACAAGTTCCATCAATTGATGGTAATAAAAAGTATACATCATATACAATGATCTTAAACAATCTTGTTACAAACGAGTGTTTGGTCATTTTGAATTCAAACTATGTATATCAAATTATTTAAATACATACTAATAATAGATAAGGAACTTTTAATGGAATGGAATATCTCAAGTTTGTATACACGAGTAGAATAAGTGTAGAAAACTTAATTAAAATAAAATTTTATATGGTTTAAAAAGTACACTGCTACACCTTGTTACGTACACCAGAGAAACGTATAACGGCTGTGGCATCACTCCAGCCTGCTCGAACGGGGTGATACCACAGCCTCACAGAAAACGGGTGTGAGTGAAACAGCGCTTGCGCTGTGTTTCACCGAGTGCGTGAGGATTCCAGAGGCCCATAACCCAACACCGCTCTCCCATCCCCCTTATCCCCAAAGGCAACGCACTTGTGATGCCTCTGGTGAGTGTCCATGAACGGCGGTAATCGCTAACCATCAGGAGATACGTCTGATCATTTGTCCCTTATTCCACAAAAAAAAACCAGAGATGAGTTACGACCAGAATTTAATTACCAGGCTGCCTCTAATATCATTTTATTAGTAAACCAACTGACTGATGTTATAAAGGTAAAAAAATTGTTTATCATAAAACGGGCTTAAATGAGCCAACCTTAAAAGATATAAATATGCTGTGACGGGCATTTGTTTTTACTTTGAAAAGGGATTTTTTTAGTCCTACATTTTTTAAATAAAAGTTTAACCGTTTAGCAGCTCTCGCACTAGAAGCTCTCAAAAGGATAAACTGTATCCCATTTTTGATACTCTGCTCCTTTGGATCGCAGTGCGATGAACTGACGATATATATATCCTCGATGACTATGTCCATCGATGAAACCTTTTTTCAGATCGGACCAATATTTCCGGAGATAATCGCGTTCAACCAAACCAACAAACACATTCTTCATCTTTATAACATTAGTATAGATGAACATGCTAATTTACAATGCATCATGATCTTTAAAAGCTTCATCTATAAATAATATGATATATCATTTTACAGTGTTCTAGTCAAAACTAGAACAGTCTAACGAGGTGGTAGTGCCTCTAATTAGTACAGAACTGATAATTTTTCGTACCGAATCCGCTTTTAAACAAACCTTAAATTAGCATTACTTTGAACTTTGTGAATAAATACCTGATACACGCTCTCAGTAACGATAATTTGTATATATACAGTACTAGCTTTTGAGCGCGGCTCCGCCCGCATGTGTCTCGGTTATCGCGGTAAAAGCCTATATCCTTCCTCAAACATTGAACTGTGTCTATTTCAAAATAGGTTTAGTGAAAGCGGGACAGACTGAGATACTTAGGAATTTACAATACTACTATGGGTTTAGAATTAAACTAACTTGTGCTTACGACACCGTCCATGTGTATGTCGGTTATCGTGGTAAAGAGATGTCCTTCCCAAAGAATCAATGTATCACCATAACAAATTTTACTGAAATCGGTGCAACGGTAGTCCATATACTGCATCACTTACCATCATACTGATTCTTACTCCTCCCTCCCCTTATATTCCGAAAAGAAACAGAAATGAAACAAGAAAATTATAACGCGGGAGAGCCACGCTTTGCAAAGGCCAGCAACGCAGTTGTGACGCCTCTGATGTTACAGGTGTCCTTGGGCAGCGGTAATAGCTTACCATTAGGTTACGTCTGCTCGCTTTCCCCGTATTCCATAAAAAAAAAGAAATATAGATAGCCTACGTCACCCGAGCTATTATTATAACAAATCTATTGAGAATTCATTCGTAACAATTTGGTCAGTGGTGTAGACGCCACGATAGAACATAAAAATATACATAGATTGCCAAAATTTGGGTAAAAAATCATATATTAATGTATGTCAAAGATTGCTAATCAAAAGCTAATACTGTCGTGTTTAAATTTCACTTTCTTTTACATTTGTTTATTTACATCCCACAAGAGGTCAAAGTAGCTACTTTCACTGTTTATTTTAAAAGTGCCGGTTCTCTGAAGCTTAATATAATTACCATAATGATTGTGTGCGAATAAAATTAATAGCCTATGAATAAGAGAAAAAAATTGTTTTTAAGTAAACACAGAATAATGAATATGAAATTGAATTTCTAAAGCAAAAGATGAACTAGATTGAAACTTCCGTGTTTAATGTCGTGTATTTTAATTTTATGGAGAAAGGGACTTCTAGTTTATGATGATTTTCCAAATATCACTTGGAAATATCGTCTTATTAGAATTATTTTGTTTGTTTTTTAACTGACGTCAAGGAGGAGGTTCTCAATTCGATTGTATTTTTTTCATGTTTATTAAAAAAAACATCTTCAAGGGCTGGACCAAGTTTACGACGAAATCAGAACTTACAACTGGGTGAACCCATTTTAATGATTCTCTTTTATTTAAAGCTGGTGCTCCCCGTATGGTTCCATTTCAACTTGGTCCAGCTTTTTAATAAAAGTATTTTTTAAAAGACAACTTCTATTGAGTATTAGGAATATATCATGTGTCGCAGGAGACTTTATAAACATACAAGAAGCATTCACAAAGAACACCCAGATTCGGAGCAACAAAAGTGTTATCTCGTGTTTGGTTTGAACCCACAACAATTTAGTGGAGCAGAAAGTAGCGTGGCGACTGCTTAAACCACTGCGCTATCCGTGAATCTTATTAGTACTATGTATTTCACATTTTCTACATAATAGTTTTAGCAAAAGATGTATTTTCATCGCGAATAACTTTTGCAGAAATTATAACTTTTGAACTATCCCAATCTATGAAATGTTTGCGTGAAATTTAGAATATACATAGAAAGTACAATAAACCTTTTTTAGCGGTTTTGTAATTCCAATAAGTATAAATAAAGCTTTTAGATTTTTAATTGTTTTCATATATCATTCATCAAAATCATAACTTGATTTTATTACTTACGAGGAAACATACAGACTGATGGACGGACAAATACACCAGGGCCGCCACATACACACCTCTGACACCCCAACTGACATTACTTACATATATTTTATAAGTCTTAAATAAAAAAAAGATATACCAATAAAGATATCATTCACCAAAATCGATTCAGTGGTAGCTTCGTAGCTAAGTACATAGAAATGGAAGAATAGATAAATACATTCAAGTGTAGGTACACACATATATAACCCTTCTTTTTCACCTTTGTTGTGGCCGCCTTTTATATTACCCTCATTAAGTGCGATTTTATCATGTTTTGTTTATCAATTTATAACAACATGGAATAATTAAGCCTTGAATTCGAAATGAATTTCATACATAGTCATACGATAGCAGATTGAACACGTTTAGGCAAGTTCATATCTATATACTAGCCTTCGAATAAATTGTGGAGCGTTTCCACAATTGTTTTTTATGTTATCTGATTTCAAATCTAAATTCGCTTCCAAACCTACTGTCCAATGGGACAGATTGCGGTTTTGAATCTTTGTAATGGTTGAAAGCGATACTGATAAGAAACTATTTCTAACACAGAGTTACCTTTAGCAAAGCTTTCAAGTAATAACTTTACTGTCGCAGTTGGGTAAAAAAGGTACTAAGTTTTTGCTTCACGTATTAATATCCAACTAATATTATAAATCCGAAAGTTTGTATGGATGGATGTTTGTTACTCTTTCACGTAAAAACTACTCAACAGTTTTGGATGAAACGTTACAATAATATAGCTTATACACCAGTATAACATATAGGATACTATTTGCCGAAATAACCGACAGCTACGCGGGTGGCGCCGCGGGCATAAATTCATTTCAATTCATTAATTTCAATGCAGCTCAGCATCAACTAGTATAGAAAATATCCACTTTCCCCTACCTTTCTCTCTAACCCTTAACTCCAGATTTATGCAATGGTACAAAAAAATATTTTAATGTCTATAAATGGATATTTCTCCAAACAATATTCTTAGAAACGAGTCTTCCAGCGCGTATATCAAGTTGATAATTATCGAGTGTCGTATGTAGGACACGTTCACTTTCAATAGCATTGGGTGCGTGACCCTGGCTAGAGAAAGTCATTTGGAGTAGAGATTAGGGTACGCAAAATTACGAATTTTAGAGATTAAGCATGATGTCTGCGTAGGAGTTGATGAATATATGGACGTGGCTTAAGATGAAAATCGGTTAGTTGAATAAATATTTTGAAAAACAGTTTTGGAAAGAAGATGTCTGTTTTTAATTTCAAAATGTAATAAATGCATATGAAAGTGTAAATGGTATTGACATAAAAATCTATTTAAAATTTTTGTCTATTGATTTGTTTCGGCTTATCTTTGGAACGGTTAAAGCGATTTTGACGAGACTTTCATTGGCAGATAGCTGATCAAATTTTAGAACTGTGTATTCATCATCATCTCCGCATTTAACAGTCCAATGCTAGACATAGGCCTGTCCTTAGAAAGGTGGTAAAGACTTCCTGTACCACACTGGTAAGACGAGTTTGTAAATTGGTATGTTTAAAATTTACATCACCAGTGCCAAAACTGCCTTCCATTTGCTTCAGAGGCCAGTGATTCAACAAGAGGCTTTACGTTGTTATATATTAGAGGATCAATAACCCATAATGTCCCATTGCTGGGCTCGGGTCTCCTCTCAGGAAAAGGTTAAGGCCATACGTCCCCACAGTGGCCAAGTGCGGGTTGGGACTATATAATATATTAGAGGAAATCCTACAATTTCAAAGAGTTTCTTACGTCTCCTGACCAGGTGGCTAGTTCGATAATAAGTAATATATAATAAAGTTTGACATAGGAATATTTTTCAACTTTGAACTCTTCACTTACCACAAAAGATTAAATAAAATATCAATCATTAGAGCATTTCAAAAGAAACGACTTCAATAATTCGAAGGCTAGTTGAGTACTAAATCTATTAAATAAATAAAATAAATATGTTCAGACATTTTAACACACAATGTCATCTAGTCCCAAACTAAGAAGAGAGCTTGTACTATGGGTACTAGACAACTGATATTAATTCTTATATACTTTTTTTTGTAAATACACACACATTATACATAGAAAACACCCAAACTCCGAAACAAATATTTGCATATCATACGAACACTTGGTCCGACTCAGGAATCGAACCCGAGACCTCTTGCACAGCAGTCGCATTCGCTACCACTGCGCCACTCAGTACTTATATACTGAGTTCATACAATAATTTATACAACTTAACATGAGCATTCAACTTGCCAAATACTTAAATTGCATTCCACACACGCCTTTAAATTTTATGTTCATACATTATTGATTATATGCTTAGGAGAACATAAAAGTATTTTTAATAATATTAAAGCAGTTGTTTTTGTTAAGTTTAATAACAGTATTTTATATCCTATTGCAGTCTACTGCTAGAGAAACACATTAAGTTATACTTATTATACTTTTACATGTTATACGTTTACATGTATGTATAAACATAAGAACGTGCAAATGCCGAAATATAAATAAACTTTAAAAAAATGTATACATTTAGAATATGGATACCAAAAACAATATTAATAAGATAAAATATTTACACTTAACACGAAAGATAACAAAACTTCTCAATATTTATTTATTTTATTATTATTACCACTGCTTTTTTCTGTGTCAGTTATTATATTTTAATTTTTACTATATGGAATATGTCCATTCTTAATATTAAATATCAGCTGGCCCGGCGAACTTCGCACCGCCATGTTCATTTTCGTGAAAAATTTCTCAATTACCGAAAATCTTATTTTAGTAAGCCCGTGTATACTTCCCGCAGTGTATACGTCTGAGCGGATTAAGATAATATAACACCTCCGGTTTTCCTTTACTTTTTCTATACAAACCCTATCCTGACAATAACAAACATAAAAAAAGAATTATTCAATTTACTGCAGGCGATCGAAACTTACTAACGTACGTATAATTTTGTGAATCATTTTCATCATTTATATACATATACTTGCATAAGTATATCACAATGTCAACGCAATATATTTAACATTAGATACGTATAAGTTTCTTCTAATGCATGTTGTATTATTCATTTTCGAAATTGTATGACAAATAGCCTCAAAACCAATATACAGCAAGTCAATAGTCACTGTACCTCAATCACTCAAAGGTTAATTGCCACCGGATTGACGTGGACATATCTCTAGGATAATATTGGCATAATTACTGAACTTGGCACGGGTACTAATGACCGCAATGAGCAAAATTGATACGCTACTGCTGTTGGGGAACCCTTAGGGGTTAGATAGGCAGATGGATAATGTCGTGAGCCGGTCAAGGCTTCGTTAATTAACGTTTAACTATCTACGTTGTCTTAGTTTGGACTCCCGATATTTATTTATGAATCTCTCTCGTCAATTGCCAAAACAGACAACGGCTTATGTCACCGTTTCAAGCTTGTTGCTCAACCTCCTTTATTTATTTCTGGTTTTACAGAAAAAATAACTGTCACTTTACTCAGAACTTTCTGCTTCTTCTTCTTTTGATGAAATGGCAGCAGCTAATCAGCTATTTCCGCCAAATTCAAGTGTTTAAAGTCTTCAAAACTTAAGTCTTCGAGTTTTTAAACTCGTTGACTTGACTTGTGTTCGTCGTGATGAAAATAATGGTATAAAATATAAAAAAATGTAGATGAGATGAAATAGAGACCGTCTTTAGAAAAAAAAAACAAAATACGATTTCCACTCAAAACTTTACACATAAGTAAAATTCTGACAAACATAAGGTAATAAAATCTTTGTTTTACCTGAATACGCTGAAACCAAAAAGAAGGGTGATAGTTTTGGCTGTCTATGTATGTTCTTGTTTCCCCCATAGGGTCTAAACTACTAAACCGATTTTAACAAATGTGTCAATAGATGCGTAATAATGATATAATCATTTATCGAAGGTTTTCACGTAGTCAAATTTTATTTACGAAAACTTCTTCTGATGCGGATGTCGATAATATTCTTACAATAAATTTTAAGCAGATTTTACTATTGTTTGTATAAAATTACATAAGCTTCTTTAAAAAAAATAGTATATTTAAATCCTTGACATTATATCAAGCGCTTGATTAAAATGCTATAGTATTCTACGACTATAATAAAAAATAATGCTTTATACTTCTGCATTACAAAAATAACGCATTAAATAATATAAGAATAATTTATGCTCTATAACACGATGCAGTTTACAAATATACAGCAAACGGACACAAAGAACACCCAGACTCAGAATAACAGTTTATGGATCCTACAGAAAGTGTGTTAAACAAATGATCAGTGAAAATAAACATCTATTTGTGTCATTTTTTCTTGGTATTATTATTAAAAAATAGTATAATTATTTTAAACATGCTTTGATCAGGTATGGAACTAATCCCTCTCATACCTGTGACCATATCCTGATCAACAGCATTGACTACACGGTTGGCCTAGTGGTTTCAGTGGTCGCCACACCATTTCCTACTGCGCCAAGTGTTGTGGGTTCAAATCCTACATGGGACAACACTTTGTGTGATCCATAAATTGTTGTTCTAAGTCTGGGTGTACTTTGTGTCCGTTTCATGTATGTTTGTAAAGATCCCCGTGACACAGGAATGTATATACCTAATGCGGGAGTTGTCTTATTAAAAAAAGGAAAAAATAACAACAGTGACCCGCGAATTATGACACTCGGGGGAACGGTCTACAGAACAGGTATATAGATTTTCCAATTCTAATGGTTTTAAGTGCTCCGTAACCAGGTCATCACTTTCGGTAACCCACTATTATGTGACCCGACGTAAGACCAAGAGAAAGTCCGTGTAGGTGCCAAGAAAGAGGTCACTAATTAGAATACAATATGTTCGTACTATACGACTCATGAGATTAGGACAACGTTGAACAATGTGACATAATTAATGAGTCTAGCAGCATTAGCGAAAAGTACATGGTAGATAATTGTCTACTAATAATCATATTCTGGAATGAATTGTACAACATTTAAAAGCCGAATTAATTATAGATAATCTACTGGGTTGTAAAACACGAATGATCTTAGTTCTATCTATTTTTATAAGAGTAAGGTTGATTGTTGTAGGTTTCAAGAACTCAACAGTTTCAGATATAGAAACCGATACAAGTGTAGTGTATAAGTTTAAGTGTATGTAAGGTTGATTATTGTAGGTTTCAAGCGCTCATCAGTTTTAGATATAGAAACCGATACAAGTGTAGTGTACAAGTTTAAGTGTGTGTAAGGTTGATTGCTGTAGGTTTCAAGAGCTCATCAGTTTCAGATATAGAAACCGATACAAGTGTAGTGTACAAGTTTAAGTGTGTGTAAGGTTGATTGCTGTAGGTTTCAAGAGCTCATTAGTTTCAGATATAGAAACCGATACAAGTGTAGTGTACAAGTCTAAGTGTGTGTAAGGTTGATTGTTGTAGGTTTCAAGAACTCAACAGTTTCAGATATAGAAACCGATACAAGGATTTTGTGCTATTTTCGCATCACTTTTCTTTCTCATTTCTCATCAACGCAATCACAATGTTTTGTTTTACTAGACCTTGTTTCTTATAAGTAAAATAGAGATAAAATATACAAAACTTAAAGTCAGTAGACACGAATACGCATAGAATTATTAGAACTCTGTGGAATTAACATACGTCACCAACGATGATCAGTTTTAATATTATTCCGTAGACTATTAAATAATTCTAAGAAACGGATTCACGATTTTAAAATCATAGGAAGCAAGTTTCTCAAAAATGCAAGGCGAGTAACGTGTAAGTAATATCAGTGGTTCCATCGAAACCTGTATTTGTATAGATGTAAAAGTAAATATCTTCAATTTTCATACAGTTATTTTATTTAGCAAATAACGCCATTTGAGGGATCTGCCCGTAATATTAGAAATTTCGCTAGTAACAAACAATGAGATTTAATGGAATTTAATAAAGGCAGAATATCACCCGCGCTTGCCAGCGTGGAGACGTATGGCCGTAACCCTCTCCCCTGAGAGGAGACCCGAGCCCAGCAGTGGGACATAACGGGTTGTTGATGTTGATGATGATCAGTTTTTGAAATATGAAACACGTTAAGAATGATGACCACTGAACGGTTAGCATCCAAATTGATTTTCGATCTTTAAAGGACATTAAATCGTGTACGCAAATATTTAAAGTCTACAATATGGAACCACGCATAGCAGCTTGAGCATATAAAATCCATTCCGTTCGGTGACAATCATCCAAACCACATAATACTATAAAAAATCTACTATTATTGATAATCTTGTTGGATATAGGACACTCCGATTGCACCCAACTCATCTAGGTTTCTCACATGCAGTCCCTGACAACCATCTTGTGTAAATCATCACTCTATCTAACGTTTGGACGTTACTGCCACCATTGGAGAGGTCTATATCTAGCAGCGAACTGATATAGGCTGATGATGGTAACGATGATGCTGTAGGACACAAGTATACTCACTATACGCAATAAGTTAAGAGAATGTATTACAAAAAGACCTTATGTAAAACAATTATAATAACAGAAACGTATAATGAAAAGCTGAGAATTAAGTCATTAAAGTAATTCGGTACTACAGCGTATGATTAAAATAAAATGGTTGTGTAACTAGATTCATTATATTTTATGCCTATTAAAATGTTTTCGACTATTTCGACAAGTAGTTAGTAAAACTGTATTTAGAATATTTAAAGTAAGTAAGAAATTTGGTTAATGATTTTTATCAAGCATTTGACACACTTGATAACCAAAGCATAAGGCATTGTAGAACTAAGAGTACTACAAGGACCTATATAGGACCTATTTATGTAGTAAATTTATTTAACTTTTAAATGTTTTCGTAGTATTAAATTTCCTATACATACGGTATGTAATATGATTAAAGGTTATCAAAGGTGCGCTTTTAACATTGAATCTCCATAACTTTAATTATGCATATAAATAGTATCTTTACTAGCATTATTCAAATGTAAATATGTAAGTTTTTATAATAATAATGAGTCGTCATCTGCTTTAAATATACGTTTTATAGAATTTAATCATCATATCGATTATATTATGTTGTCTTCAAAGATTTTAAATAAAAAAATCGTATAATAAATGTATTTTGTATTTTGTTAGATAAGATAAAGTTAGGCTAACGTGTTTCTTTTTGGTCGCCACTCGAAGAGCGGTAACGCGTTTATGTGACATGTGCACTTGTGTTCATGACCGCACATTACACAATCACACTTAACATCAAGGGACTAGTATTAACTTATTTATAATAATAAAAATGACTCTATTGTACACCAGGTAATTACAAAAGGTCTTGATACTGTGTATGTAGGTACAAGTGGCAGCCTTATCGCTAAGTGGCAGTGTCTTACACGCAACCATGAGACTTAGAGAAAATGATAGGGAAAAGTATAGACTAGTGTCTGGTGTATTCAAAAGATTTAATCTTTAAAAAGCGTTGATCTTTTAAGTTATAAAAAATAACAAGATATTTTCACTTGCTCTCATAAAACCTAACACGATCAATGTTGAAACGAAAGTTCTTAGGACATGTCATACTATTAAATTGGTACTCAGATAATTACATCTTTATTATATCATATACGTAAGAACACAGACAGAATTTTTATAATACCGTTTTTTGTTACTTGTGACATCTTCCGGCTCTGTACCCCAAAGCCTTTAAATACGGAAACAGCTTTAATAACACAATTACTAAGTATTTTAACGAAATGACTGTTTTTTGTTTCAGATTCTTCCATTAAACGTCTCTCACATCGATAAGGTATAATTTTATATTATTTGTAGGCAATCTTCAAAAGCCTTTTATTTTTTACTGAAGTGTATAAAGTCTAAAGACCCTGATACAATGTATCAGAGTTAATTTGAGGACTGTACTATGTTTTTACCGATCTCTAATGTTAGATTAGCTTTTAATAATAGTAATAATAAGTTTGATTGCACGTGTGGCCTAGTGGTTTAATTTTACTTTGCCAATTGTTGTGGATTCAAATCCCATATGTGACAACACTTTATGTGATTCACAAATTGTTATTTTGACTTTGGGTGTTCTTTGTATCCTTTTTATGTATGTTTGTAAAGTCTATCGAGACACAGGATATATATCTAGCGCGGAATTGTCTTTAAAAAACAAAAAAAAATAGTCAATAGTACTTTACTTCTGTTGCAACTTCAAACCCTTAAATAATAACAGTCCGAACGTTTTTTTAAGTGATAAGAATTTCTAGTTTCGGACTTACAATATATTGGTTGCAGTTTTGGACTCCATCAAGCACAATACCAATATGAATAGATTTCTAACACAAGCGTCTAGCTTAATTGAAGGGGTAAATAAATACTACCAATAATAATTAAATAAACATTTGAATACCTGGAAATAATGGCGTAGTGCAATGCAAATAAAACTTAACCTTTTTTTTTACGGTGGTAACCTTCACCCACCGGGGTTTACGGCGGGGCGGTGTGTCGGAATCGAACCGGCTAAAACCACACGGTGTGGTACTCTGCGCCTGAGACGGGAGACTTAACCTTATGGTAACCACTGTAGACATAATTTTGTTACAATTATGTTAAATAAATTTGCTGTTGAAAATACCGTCTTAAATAAACATGACATTAGCTGACAAGCATTTTTCTAACGCACGAAAATGAGTAACGTATCTCCTTGTTTGTATTATTTTAACAGCATTACACGAGAATTAAGTATGATAACAAATGTCAAAATTGCTATTCATCTCAAGGAATGAAATACTGAAATGTTTGTACGCGCATAAACTTCCGATCGACTGCACCAAATTGGATAATTCTTACTTTTATGCGTTTGTTATTACCAGGACAAAATTGTGGAACTACCCGTGGGAAACCAAGCCCAGTATAAAGACTAAAACTTATATTTTTCGGAGATTTTAAAAATAAACACGAATTCAGAATAAAGTATGGCGGTGCGAAGTTAGCTGGGTCAGCTAGTAAATAAATAAATAATGAGGATGACATAACATAAAAATTCCAAATCATCCGTCTATACACGTTCTAAGGGCAAAAGTGTGAACAAATCGCAACAAAGAATCATATTACAAAACAATGGTTGTCTAAATGTCGTGAGGTGCGATGTAGTTTGATGTTCGCAATCATTATAAGCGATGTTGCGGTACAACCATAAAAAAAACCGAACGTAAAAAAGTATTATTGATACATTGTATTTTAACACCTACTAGAGCCATTTTAGAATATTATTGAGTTCGGAGCATTTATCATGGTAGGGTTTTTAGAGGTATTTGGCAAGAAAAACTCCTCCAAAGTAGCAGGAAAAAAACCGTCAGAAATCAGGTATGACTTCTTTCCTGCTGTCTGGGATTGTCAAATATATTAAAAAATAGCAGAGCTAGGCTGATTTCAGCATGAACGGTTCAGCTCGACCGGGGCGGTACTACCCTCGCGCTGGAGATCAACCTGAAATGACAACATTCGTACTGTAGTGTTTTGTTGATGGGCCGAGAGCGGGCCTAATGATGCCGAAGAATCACTAGGCCGCCACGGTGTGGGTCGCCATGCTGCAATTTTGCATTGTCTGTATTCGCAATGAGTATAGTAACCACCACTCTAGGATTCTGTTTATATTTTCCATCAGGCAGAGCAGAGTAAGGCCCATATATTAAAAATAAAATAACTGAAACTGCAAATGAACATACCTTCTATAAATTCTGTGATTCTAAGTTTCTTCGATTCGACTGGATGCAATTGTTGCAGGTTGAAAACACTACAATCACAAATTTCTCAATCTTCTTGTATTATTGCCTAATATTTTGTTTATATCATGTAACTTAGCGTTGAGATGACGACACTTCCATACATTTATTGGTTGACCAGAATTTATGATGCTATCGCACTAGGTTTAGATGTGCACCTATTTGGTATTTTTTGTCTTTAACCCTTCGAAAACTTTCGAAAAGCCGGTATCCGGTGGCCAGTTAAGTCCCCCACGCTCCATACTGATGCTGTTTTTAGAACTTTTCTCTTCTCTTTTAGAAATTTTATAGGAGCACTTACTAAAATATATACTTTTTGGATTTGCCATAAAATTGCCTATTAGCAAGTCCAAAATATAGCGATATTAGTTTGTGGAATACTATAATAAAGTAGAATTCGATAGAGTAAAATTCTTTTAACAAAGAATGTCGGTCACACCGCCAAAATAAACAACTACTAAATTATTACATCAAAAAATTATAACAGAAATGGCTGCCTGAAATTTTATTTGATTGAATCACCAAAGCGTCTAGAAAATTTGGAGCAAGAGAGATTTATTAATAACGTTCAAGATGGACGTGATAAGACGTACCCCGTTTCTGTCACTACGTAATTAATTTATTATATAACCATAAAAAAACGTCTAGATTGTCACTTAGATAATATAGATTGTATCTTGTATTACGAGTGCATTACTTCTATAACAACACTTACCTATATACTATTATAACTTACAATTGTTCTATACGGTGAAATACATAGACCAGATAGGTAGTCTTACTACTGCTTTTACCAGATGCCAAGTTTTAAGGCAAAATTGCTGAATTAAATTTGCCAGTTTATTTTGTAGTCTGGTTATAGTTTGTTTACCTTTTTTTCTGTAATACTACATTTATATCAATAATAGGAAAAGGGCAAACGTAGTAATACACATATCCCATGCTACGACGACATAATATTTATCGAAGGTATAATTAATTTTAATATGCATTGTGTTCATACTTGCCGTGGTGAAAGTTAACATTTAGCGCAGCATTGTCTGAAAGTAAGAGTGGATTAACACCTGGCCCGGTTATTATATCAACTGAAACCCACGCCGGAGATAATACGATGCATGAAGTCGCAATATCTATATCTATATTAGCATAGTAGAGATGATTAGCTAGGTAATTTTATTGAAGGAACATTGACTGTATGGGTGGTGTCATAGTTTTAGGACACACCGCTTCGTACTGTGGAAATTTGGGACAACACGAGATCACCCAGTGTTACCAACAAATAGTTGTTTTAATAGGTCTGGGTGTTCTTTTGTTATTATTATTAAAGCAGGAGATGTTTGAGGTCGGCTACTAATTTAACCGGTTTTACCTGAACATCAGTTTTTTCCACGGAGCGGAGCATCGAACCACCGCAACCCAGAGGTTGGCCTGCATTTGAAGATTGAACTAGCTGTCAGTATATTTATTAGCACTGACTTCTTTATAACGATTGCCATAGATGTTCATAACAACCGGAACCGGCAGTTTGACGTGCTTGTCGAGAAACACCGCCATTTTCCATACTCCGGGTTGCTATTGAGAATTTCGACCTGGACTTGAACCCGAGACCTCTTTATCGGCTGTCGCTTACGCCAACCACTGGACAACGAGGCAGTATTATTGCGAGAGTTGTATTTTCTCAAAAAACTGTCAAACATGGGAGTTGAAAGTCGTTCAAAACAGTTTTAAACGGTTTTTCGTATATGTGTTTGTTATAGTGTAGGCGACCAAGGCGGAGACGAATCGCGAAACAGTAACTTCCTCACTGAAAAAATCGACGTAGATTTTTTTATACAATATATCTAACTATTCCATAAGCATGTCCATGTTCCCGTGCCAAATATTTTTTTTTATATAAATATTTCTCCGGCTTTGGTAATTTATCGGTTTAGCGGTTAACTTTACAAACGTAAGTGAATCACATACAAAGAACACCGAAACTCAGTACAACAATGTGGGAATCACACGAGTACCCCATACTACATACATACCCATACACACCCATATGTCATTTGCACCCACAGCACTCAGCATTCGAGCAGTCAAATCAACGCTCATCATCATTATCATCAAAAGCGTGTTAAATTTTCACGGATTAACAGCTCACTTATATTCAACAGTATAGAGACCGGCACTTAACTTGGCCAGATTCGTTAGATGCGCAGAAAGTAGTTTTTAGGTCTCTTTGGTTGGTAGAGGGACGTGGGGATTGTAGTAGCACCGTTACGAGCTAGCGATTGGAGCGTCATTCGACTACACTTCGATTTTGCTTGTTTTGATTTGTTGCACTAATGTACTCACTCACCCACAATGCCGAAATCTGGCCAAGTTACGTGCTGGCGCCTATACTAACTGAACTACACTAAGGGACCTCATAAAAAAATTCATAAAAAACTAACTCTTTCCACTCCACCTGCTGTATATCGATAAGCATATTATTATAGCCTATGTCCTTCCTTAAAAATCAAAGTATCTGTACGCCAAATTTCATTGAAATTGGTGCAAGGGTTTAGCCGTAAATGCGTAGCATACAGACAAACAAAAGAGTTACTTTCTAATTTATAATATTAGTATAGATGATTTGATTTGACGACTGCCTCGGTGGCGTAGTGGTAGGGTATGCGACTGCTTTGCTTGAGGTCTCGGGTTCGATTCCCGGGTTGCACCAAATTTTTGTATGATCTATAAATATTTGCTTCGGAGTTGGGGTGCTTTCTATGTATAATATGTGGTTATTTATAAAATAAAAGTATATATTTATTAATATCAGTTGTCTAGTACCCATAGTACAAGGTCTGCTTAGCTTGGGACTAGATGGCGTTGTGTGTTAGGGCCTGAAATATTTGTAAATATTTATGAATTGATGAATTAATTATGGATTTTGAACCACTTCAATAATTTCTGTTCGATGGGTGTACTTTGTGTCCGTTTCATGTATGTTTGTAAAGATCCCCGCGACACAGGAATTTATATTCCTAATGCGGGAGTTGTATTTTTTGATAAAAAAAAAAATCTTTTTCCCACTAACAAAAAACATGGAAGAGGAAGGCTGTTCTTTAAGATGCGTTCATGCATTATTAAGAGTATAATTTAGATGCTCAAAACGGCTACCAACTACGATAAACTGCCAATTTAAAAACGACTAAAGCAATAATCTTATATCTTAGACTCGAATATAGCATTACATTTATTTCAAAAAAATATTAAAGTACCTATAAAATAATACCACGCAAAAAATGAACAACACATATTTAAGAAGTCATTTGTGATAACTTTTATAGCCGACTTAAAAATTCAAAGAGACTGCGCGGCTGGCCTCTAGTGGTTTAAGCGGTCGCCACGCCACTTTCTACTATGCCATGTGCTGTGGGTTCAAATCCCACACGGGACAACACTTTTTTTTATGGAATAAAGGGCAAACGAGCAGATATATCGCCTAATGGTAAACGATTACCGCCGCCCATGAACACCCGCAATACTAGAGGCGTCGCAAGTGCGTTGCCGGCCCTTAGGGGATGGGGGGGATCCCTCTCCCCATCCCCTTTGATTTGGGTATGGTTCTCAGGTATCCTCACTCACTTGGTGAAACACAGCGCAAGGTATGTTTCACGCTGGTTTTCGGTCGCTGGTTGTCTGTAACTCCAGTCGAGCCAAGCCCATTCGTGTCGAAGCGTGGCTCTCCCGTGGTAAAAACGTGTGATCTAAAAATTGTTGTTCCGATCATCCTAGATCATTCCATAAGCTCAGCAGCCTTTTCAGATCACTACAAAACAGGTACAAAATAAGAATAAAAATATTTTTATTAAAACCACACAATTAGTGTTTATATGGAGGAAGCGACAAGAAAACAAAAAAAAATGATGGTCGAATTCTGAACATTAGGCTCAATATAAATACTAGATCTCTGCCTAGCCTTGTCCCATTTCAATTGGAAATGGATCTCCTCGTCATTCTTCGCCAGAAAGTTCTATTCTGGGTCATTGAGACATTGATTTAGGCTTTCTTTAGGTCGTTGTTGATGATCTGAGTTAGGGGGGTATACCGCGCTTCTTTGGGTCGGTGGATAGGCACGTTATGTGCTCTTCAGGTATTCTCATTACATCGACGAAATATCATATGATAAATAAAAACACATAAAACTTATTAAGTGCACTTACTAAATCAGAGCTTAGAAAGGATTATGCAACGCTTAAAAGCGTATATGTAACCTTCATCGCCATTTACTTTTATATAATTGACCATAACGTATTATAAATTAAAAAAATATATAATCACAAAATTACAAGACACACGAAACACATAATCAATAAGTCAAGGCCTTCGGTATTCAAATTTTTCAGTTGTCAATGACTGATAGTTGTTTTTTTTTTAAATTGCCGTGCGAGGCAAAGGCCTTTGGAGATGTGGCCAGAATAAATAATTATGGTATGTGGGTACATATTATCCACGTGTGGTGTAATTTGCTTGGGATGTTATATATTACTTTTAACACCCACATTTAAAGGCAAGTACAAAAACTTAATATTGTGTTTTCTTTTTTGGGAAAGTTACAGAAATATTTAAGTATTGAGAGTATATCGAGAACATTTTTGAGTCCAGGGTATTTTTTTTTAATTTAATAGTTTTTTCTGATGTAATCAGGGGGTTAAAGAGCAGACGAATAACTTGATGCAAAAATAACTAACATCATTTAGGGACACGTCGAAAGTCACAGGTGCTTTTAAACCTCCTTTCTCCACTCTAAATCAAGGTGAAATTTTTAGGTCCTGGTAACTTTGATTACTCAGAAAAATGTAAAGAAAGGTAAATATCAGTTTTCTATGACCCTACCCTATACCCTTTCAATTTACTCCAAAAAGAACACTATAACACATTGTTTGTTTTGATAATAATGTATTAACTGGAGTCTTGTTTCCCTGCTCATTAAAGTGATGGTAAAAGCAATAGGGAGCGAGGGTAATAAAGACGAAGACATGCGATTGACTTGCTTCCTATAAAAACATTATATTAACATATGTATGAGTAGGTACACATTAGGCATATTAGCTGAATATCAAAACAGACAGCGTAATTTTATTGAGAAACTTCTTAAAACCTGTCTGAAATAGTCAGCAATTTACTTACCGACCTCCACATATTACATAGTTAGTTGGTATAAAAAATAACAAGAAAAAGATTAAAATAAAAGAAATAACCCGACTACGTAAGTTTTTTTATAAAATTTAAATAACCTATATCACCTAGGCAATTATTACGAATCTATTGTCACCTCACTAACTTATATTTGGTTCAGTAGTTTAGACGCTACGCTAAAACATGCAAACTTATATAGACTCTCATTACCTTTCATTATTCATTTGCCTTTCATAAATTTTGTCCGTTAAAGGTAATCGCTTCTGAAATATTAAGAATGTTATTAAACTGTTGTTCCATCTTTGATCCTCTTCTTTAAAAGGGCGCGTCTAAGATGAGTTGAATGTTAAATAGGTACCTTTAACAAATATGTCTAATTAATTAAAACAATAAAGATTGCTTTATTTACTATATTTTACTATCCATCACCACGTAATATCACAAAGGAACCGATTTCTCCATCCTCGTAATAACACGCCATGAAAATCCATAACTGCCTCAGACTTATAATACACTCTACTTTGTCTATGAAAGCAAAATGGCGGACTGTAATGCAAATATCGAGGTGCAATTAAGCGGGAGCGGTATCGAGTCATTACATCGATCTCGCTTATTACTCGATTACCGTAAGTGCTGTAGCTTGCATACGTAATAATCGTGTATCTGTATAAATATCGATACGATCGAGTAGAATTCTGCCAACTAAAGTCTGTACAAGGGACTTTTGTTTTTATTTATGCTTTTCAATACTATTTTTAATTCAGATATTTTAATTTTTATTTTTGTTTATTTCTTTATCTTTATTGTACACACTTAACAGATAGAAAATAAAGAATTACAACATACAAATGTGACAATTGGCGGTCTTATCGCTCATGGCGATCTCTTACAGACAACCTTTTTAATGTTTACTGTTCGAGATTATTTTCGTTTTAAATGGTATTCTGTATATGTTTTTAAAGTTATTTTGTACACGATAAGTTATACTTAGAATAAGTTTAAAGCTTATTTCAAAAGTCGACACATAGTCGCCATTAAAAATAACTATTTTATTAGCTCAAAATTATTTTAGTACCTACTCGATAATGTTTTAAGATATTTATAACCTACTTAAAATTTAAATTAAAAATACTATGAAATATTATTTTAAATACAGAATTTAACTAAATTGATAATAACCTTTAAGTGCACCTTAACGGATCTTTTAACGTTATTTTTGATCAAAAAAATATTAAAACGATCTCTAAAATCATAAAATAATAACAAAAATAGTTATTTAAAGCAAAGATTGAGTTTATCTCATTCTTAACACAACCAAATTCGTCTTAATCGTAGTTTAAGAAAATTTCTTTTTTTTTTATTTTAACATAACTGAATTAGTCATAACTCATGGTCAATTCCAACTCATTCAAACCATCAACCAGGTTTTAGGGTTAAAGATCATGTTTTTATTTGTTTTTTTTTCTGTTTGATAAGTTAATTTATAATCGAAGATCAAGGTTCAATATAGAATAGAAAATTACTTATATACCTTATATTACTAATATATTACGGTGTTAGTACACCTTATATATTATATTGCTACAATTGAATATTACAAGAAGAACGTATAATGGTTTGGCCTTATTGCTGAAAAAAACTTTTTCAGGCATCCTTTGAATGGGCAAATCGACAGGAAATTAAAATAAACAAAGAATATTTATGATGTTTTGAATCTATATTGGTATCAGAATAAATATAAACACACACGTACAATATATACCCCTTATAAAGCAGTTGATCCTGTCAATAAATTTAAATTCAATCAGCCGGTTTTGCCAACAAATCTAGTATACTGCCTAGCCGCAAAAAAAGGACATCAAATCCCGCAGCGCAGAAGAAACAAGCTAGGTACGGTCTACAAAAAAAACTATTCTATAATTATTGTCGTCCTTAAGAGCCTGACTGTTCAATAAAAAATATATTGTAATATGATGGGCTGGGAGAGATAATTACATCTCAACTGGAGATTTGATTACATCTTGGACGATTTTTCCGATGAATTTTACATATCTTATATCGTTGTTTGAGATATAACGTTGCAAAAGAACAGTAATGTTTTTTATAGGTTTGACATTTAAGAACTGAGATTCAATATTTGCAGTGGTATTATCATTCCACTGTTTATTTATTTATTGCCCGACTGCGAAAGAAGAAGGGTTATGTTTTTCGAGTGTATGTATATTTCTTTCGCAAGCCCTAGAGTCTTCTTTCTTCTTCTTTTAAAAAGACAACTCCCGCATTAGGTATATACATTCCTGTGTCACGGGGATCTTTACAAACATACATGAAACGGACACAAAGTACACCCAGACTTAGAACAACAATTTATGGATCACACAAAGTGTTGTCCCATGTAGGATTTGAACCCACAACACTTGGTGCAGTAGGAAGTGGCGTGGCGACCACTGAAACCACTAGGCCAACCGTGTAGTCTAATCTAAGCGGCTTGTCGTACTATTATTATATGGAAGGGAATAATTTTCTGATCATTGACAGTATTCCTTTTTCCGGGATCAAATACCTATAGATTCTTTTATTAGCTTCTTTATGAGCACTTTTTAACAACCAATGTTAAATTCAATCATAATGAACGTATCTCTGTGTTTATTTGTTCTTTTTTTAAATTATTCTTGCAAGCTTCTCGTCAAACGTGTTGTCTATACCCCTAACGAAGTTCAGGTGCTCATTACACCATAGAGGTTAGGTTGTTAATTTATACTTCTTTTTTTCAATTCTCATTGATTTTTAATCGGTATGTGTACTTACCTTTCATGTAACATTACCAAAGAGGTCGAGACATGTTATAGCTGTCTTTTTTTAAAAGGTCTATATTTGCCTAGACTATTCGATTAGATCATGGATTCGATTCTTACTCAAGACAAGACATTGTCAGTCAATGAACTCTCATAGTACTAGCTCCTTTGTTTGAAGCTAGATGGCGTTGACGATGTCAGAAAAAAACGTTAAGATCTTTATGTAATACCTTTCTTTTTTTTTTTTTTAAAGACAACTCTCGCTTTTGGAATACATTCCTGTATCACGGGGATCTTTACAAACATACGTGAAACGGACACAAAGTACACCCAGACTTAGAACAACAATTCATGTATCACACAAAGTGTTGTCCCATGTAGGATTTGAACCCACAACACTTTGCTCAGTAGGAAGCGGTGTGGCGACCACTGAAACCGCTAGGCCGACCGTGTAGTCTATTACATAACATACATGAAAGATTATATAGTGAACTATTTTCGCTGTAATCATGGGAAGGACTTCAAGCAATAGTTTATAAGTTCCTAAGTATACTAAAATTAGCAACAAACTATAAACAAACAAGTCTTGGTATTTAAAACTTAGCCAGTTTGTTATGAACGCGGATCATATTGCGTGAGGTTGGACACGCGATTGAGGATTCTAGTTTAGGGGTGATAAAATGCTGCATCAATACTTGGATAACCCTTTGTTTCATATAGAAAATAAACAGGCTGCCCCTTTGATCAAGCGGTTAATATATCCGATCTTAAGAGATCTTAGATTCGATACCCAGGTCGGGGCAAAACAGTAGTTAGGTTTTTCTTACAAGAAATTCCTAATAGCAGCCCGGAATTACAGGCCCATTCCTCGGAGAGCACGTCACGCGGCACGTTCGATGTTATTGTAATCGTTATGGGAAAATCATTGCCTTAAATACACTGGAACTAGTTCGACTGTTGAGTTCAGTTCGCCTTCAGGGTTGCAGAGGTTCTATGCCAGTCGCTCCGTGGAAAACTGATCTATTGGACCCCAAATAATTTTGGGAATAATAAAGGCTAAGAAGACAAAGACTACACGGACTTTAGACTACACGGTTGGCCTAGTGGTTTCAGTGGTCGCCACGCCACTTCCTACTGCGCCAAGTGTTGTGGGTTCAAATCCTACATGGGACAACACTTTGTGTGATCCATAAATTGTTGTTCTAAGTCTGGGTGTACTTTGTGTCCGTTTCATGTATGTTTGTAAAGATCCCCGCGACACAGGAATGTATATTCCTAAAGCGGGAATTGTCCTTTTAAAAAAAAAAAAAAAAACAAACAAGCATACGACTGACCTCGTGGTAAATTAAATCCAGCTGCATTGCGCAGCAAACTTTTTGCTTCTTACCGCCATTATCAATCTACCCCTCAATAAGTAAAGAAATGAATATTCACTCCGCTCTCCTTCATTGCCTTTTATTTACGATTGTGTAGACACCACGCCAGACATTAACGATTATATTTACATTTGGAACCTCATCAGCCCGAGTCATGTTTAAAAATATACATAAAAGTTCATGCACCAATGATGTAACAGATGTGTCAGACACAAAGTAACTCTATCCAAAATAATTATAATCGGAAACTCATCAAAATTGCAGAAAACGTAAAACAAGCTTTAACTATAGTTAAATATACAGTTAAATATGCTCTCCTACAGTTTGGCAGATCTCAGACTGTAACATATGTAATATAAGTAAAATAAATTAAAAAAAAAAAAAATAACCAGAAAACTGTTTTGTTTATTCTTGTGTAAGAATTCACGAAATTTTCCCGCATCATGTCGCGATGGATTTCGAACGCATAACAACTAATGAATTAAAAAACGACTGCGTATTTTTTTTTATTCTGCTTTTTTTATTTTGATGTTCCCAGTGTCACTCTCATGACTAAGACGAATCTATTCACACCACTCACATAAAAAAAAGACGACCCGTTTAGGCTCTGGGGGATGCTTAATAATTATACACACATATATTCATACACTCGAAAAACATAATCCTCCATCTTTCGCAGTCAGTTAATAAAAAATCGATTGAACCGAAGCGTCATTTTATTCCCACGCTTACTGTATATAGAAAAGGCTAAACGGAAAGATATAAAGCATCGCCTTTATGGCATTTTTATAGAGTAATTCGATACATTTCAGTGTCATGGGAACGTATGTGTGAAAACCTATAAAACTGGTGTTTGAAGCTTCGTTAAATATACAAAAAGTTTTTACTGATAACTCCTCCTTTTTTTCTGTATAGGCCTGCTTAAGTGAATATCTCAAATTGAAGGTAAGCATGAGCAGAGTCCAAGAGTGGTGGTCACCATACTCATTGTGAATGCAGACAATGCAACAATGCTGTATGTTGACCCACACCATGGCAGATTAGTGATGCATCTACACCGTTATTATTTTTTATATTTATTTAATTTCTACTCCACCGTGGGAGAACTACTCTTCGGCATGCATGGGCCGGTTTGACCGGAGTGATACCACGACCCCACAGAAAAACGGTGTGAAACAGCGCCTGCGCTGTATTTCACCGAGTGAGTAAGGATACCGGAGTCCCATAATCTATCCCTTCCCCTCATCCCCCAAGGCCGGTAACGCACTTGTGACGCCTCTGGTGTTACGGGTGTCCATGGGCGGCGGTAATCGCTTACCATCAGGCGATACGTCTGCTCGTTTGCCCACTATTCCATAAAAAAAAACTCCACTTAACTGACACATGTTCTGGTCTAAATAATTAAATTAAAGCTGACAAGCTACGAATACATGTGAATATGTACGTGGGCGTATTGCCCTATATATATATATATACTCTTTGTTTCATCATAATTTTCCTACCCTTTTGCTAATTGAGGTATTTTATTCTGTCGTTCTCCTTGTTCATTGTACATGTTCTTTCACACTTCATTTCATAACTAAACGATTTTGGCTTTTTTTTCTACAGCCGGCTGCTAGCACTAGAAATGCAATCGTTCTTTGTATACACCATGAATGCATTATCATCAGATATAGAAATCTACTGTTTGACACAGACCTCCTCCATTGCACGATACCCTGATCAGTTTTCGACTTCTCGCATTCAGCCCCTCCAGCCATCATTCCACCTGGCCTCTAGGCATCCTATGCTACTTTCGCTGAGACGTGGTTTCTTTACTAGAACTCTTCTCCCCTAGACTTTGAGCTAGCTTGTGCAAATCGTCACTCTTCCTAGCAAATGTTAAAAAGCTAAAAAGCTTCTTCAAATATTAATTCTAAAAAATGATTTGAATAATAATACCCATTGAAATCATGAAGCATACATCATCATGAATGAGTTCAAGATCTAGTCAATCGTAACCAAACATCTACACAGAGCCAGGATGTTCTGACGTAGAAGTGTGGTGTATAATAGCCGACAGACACGGCAATCGAACGTTTGACCCTGTTCGAGTTGCCGTGGACTTGAAATCGTTTCTATGAATATTTTGTTTGTCTTTATAAAAGCAAAACACGTTATTAAAAAAAAAACAATTACACCGAGTAGCTTTTGCCTGCGGCTCCACTCGTCTGTCTGTTTTCGGGGGATCTTTAAAGTGATATTATTTTTGTTTTATAACCGATTGAAATAAAAATTCAAATGTTATGTGACTTTTATCAGAATATATAATTGAATCTTGGTATTTAAAAGCTTGGCAATTTGTTATTATTATAACAAACTAGCTAGCTTTAAAAATATTGAAATAAAAAATCTAAATGTTAAGTGATTTTTGTCAGGATACAAAAGTGAAACGGTTTTTTTTTCAAAGACAACTCCCGCATTAGGAATATATATCTTGTGTCGCGGGGAACCTTACAAACATACATGGAACGGATATAGAGAACACCCAGACTCAAGACAACAATTGTGGGTCTCACAAACTGTGGCGAAATGGGTTAAGCTACCATGGAGATAGGCGCTTACAAACACAAAGAAAAACAGAGAAAAATTCTAAAACCTTTTGTGTTGTGTTACTTTAATGAAGGTCCCTTCTATTAATTTTCTTCAATATCTTTAATGTGCAGACACCGACCTCTGCTTTTATTATGTATATGGCAAACAAGTAAACGTATCGATTGACGATGATTAATCGAGAACCTGATGAAAAGCGATTACCGCCACCCATGGACACCCGCGACACCAGACCAGTACGCTCTTTTCTTGAAGGTTTGCCTCTTACAATTTTATTATTTGTATAGATTTTTCCTTTCAGGTCAAGATTGAAATACAAATCGAATATGCTAATGTTCTTTTTTCTTTTGTTAGTGTGACTGTCTTTTTGCTTCGAGGTATTCTGTAAACTGTCTTTTAGTGTCAAGTTGCCATGGTAACCAGACTTCTTATAAACAAAGTTATATATATACATACAAGTGCCTCGGTGGCATAGTGGTAGTGTATACGACTGCTATGCTTGAGGTCTCGGGTTCGATTCCCAGGTCGGAAATGTTTGTACGATCTACAAATATTTGTTTCGGAGTTCGGGTGTTTTCTATATATAATATGTATGTATTTACAAAAAAAAAAGTATATACGTATTTATATCAGCTGTCTAGCACTTATAAGATACGCTTTGTATAGCTTAAATTCTGTATTGTGAAGGATTTTACAAACATTTATAAAGCAGTTTCGAAGAATTCAGAATAACAATTTGTTGATCATACAAAAAGTTGACCCATGTGGGTCGTAATCACTACTGCTAAAACACACTGGTCAATTCATTAAAACAAAATAATTGAAACTTTATTAATATTTATTTTGTTTGAATTTGTGGATCACACAAAGTGTTTCCCATGTGGGTTTTAAACCCACAAAACTTATCGCAGTACAAAGCAGCATGGCGACTTCTTAAACCACTAAACCCACCTTGTTCTCTCATTCGAATGTCGAACACTTAGGGACCTTTAATTGTATTAAAATATTGTGTTGAATGGTTTAGTTGAATCGTGTCGAAACATGATATAATTCTGAGTCTACCACTAGCGTAGATATCTGCATATGTATATCTGTGTGGGTATTTGTATAATTCAGCAAATATTTTCATATGTTACACATCGAAAGATTCTATACTATTTTGTTTCTATACAAGAAATTCCTACAGAAGCACCCAGAATTCATTTTTGTTTGTATCATAACATGATCAGACAAGGAATCAAGAAAACATTACATCATGATTGCATTCGTTATGGACGAGTTTTTTAACCTGTAGTCGGCAGATATCATAGCAAAAAATATCAATTTATGTATATCAACGCTCATTTAAACGGTCATCGATATTCTAGCTTTGAGAGTCGACTTCAAAATAAAATGACATCACTTATTCAAGAGCAATTGTAATCTATTTATGTTGAAATAATTTATTATTTATGTTATATTTTTTATGCTCAAAGTTCCAAAGTACAAATAATATTAAAATGTATGGGTTTAGTATAAAAAAATACACACAACAATCTCATAACACACCAGGTCTTTGAAGCAGAGCGTGCAGCATCTCAACATCTCACTAATCGGACGTAGTATGGGTCACCACAAGGCATTGTCTGCATTTGCAACGAGGATGGTGACTTATATGATGGTGGTTCTAAAATAGATTGAGTCAAATTAGAGTAATCATGGCTGGCGAGTTTAGGAAAGAAAAGCAAAAGTAACAGTCAGTTTAAGAAGTTCTTAACAGCTTTTTATTTGATACAGAGGATAAATGAATAAACGGGTCACCTGCTGGGAAGTGACCATTATCGTCCATGAACGATTGTTATAAGCGCGCATTAGAGTTGTGATTATTACCGAAGGAGTGCGGTTTACTACCAAAAGCTTGAATAACTCATGTTACTATACTAGATACCTATGAATATAATACTTAACCCTTGAAACAATAGGCAAAGATGCATTCAATTTTTCAACTCAAATTTTGGTGATGTTAATTTTACTACTCTCTTTAGGGATTATATGGAAAATCACGAAAAAATCACAGCAGCCTTTCATGACCCTGCTTGACTTGCAAGTCTGTTGAATAACTCGACCTCACTGAATCTAACCTAGAGTTCAAATCAGCAAAACGTTTTTTTAATGGAATAGGGGCAAACGTATCACCTGAAGGTAAGCGATTACCGCTGCCAATAGGTGCCACAGATAAGTTGCCGGCCTTTAGGGAATGGGGATTGGTTTGCTTTTCTGTGAGGGCGTAGTATCACTCCGGTCGAGTGTCGAGAGAGACTCGTACCGAAGCGTGGCTCTACCACGGTAAACTGTTTTATATACAGTTTACTAGTTACATATACATGTTAACTTCATCGTTGGTCTGGGGGTTGAAGTTTGCAACTGCCGATCAAGGGGTCTCAAGTTCAAATCCCGGGTTGGGCAAAAGTGTTATTGAGTATTTCTGATTACGTAAATTCTTAGCAGCTCGGAGTTTGAAAGTTGGAGTCTGAACTCCCGTGCCTCGGAGACAAAGTAAAGCTATCGGTCCTGCGCCTGATCTCTTCCCGATCCTGTCAGTAAACAGTCACATGGATTAGGAGAGAGAGGGAATGGAGAGTGAACCAGTGTTTACGCACACACTTGTACACCATTATATCTCTTGCGTTGTCTGCTGGTCTCCGTTGTTACTGGCCGCTGTGGTGTAATTGGCTAAGACACATCACATATACCAAACATAAAATATTGCTTACCCATATTTACGGCTAATATTGGTCATCTAAAAGTTATCATTAATTTCCTCATCCCAAAGCACTCAAATCTGAACAAACAGCTACAAGAGTTAAATTCATTAGATAAGCCCTAAAACCTAACTTAAATGAACCTATAACTTAAGTTGTTACGACACGACATTGTCTTGCTAAACAATAAAGTATTTTCTCGAAGTCGGTCGCAATGAATCACACAGAATGCGGTTCTACAACTGTTGGTAACTTGTCACCGATATAATATATCTTTTAGGGATTATTGTGATTTTGTTGAAATGTAAACTTGGCTGATAGTATGAGATTTATCTTATTGAATAACTGTTGCGTTGTTGAAGGTGTTGTTTGTATCTGAAAGCCTCGATTGATATTGTAAATTTTTCTATGAGTGTATCAAAGTGACAATTCTGCCTGATGGAAAGCATGAGCAGAGTCCAAGAGTAGTGGTCACTACACTCATTGCGAATGCAGAAAATGCAACAATGCAGCATGGTGACCTATGGTATATGGCCGCCTATTGAGATATTTCTACATCATCTGTCCTGCAATTCCACACTTACCAACGAAATACAACATCACGAATGCTGCCATTTTAAGTAGCTTTCTGGTTGAACAAATAAAGTCTGGAGTTGCACCAGGACCTATGTGACCTGA
Source organism: Hyphantria cunea (assembly GCA_003709505.1). Taxonomy (NCBI): domain Eukaryota; kingdom Metazoa; phylum Arthropoda; class Insecta; order Lepidoptera; family Erebidae; genus Hyphantria; species Hyphantria cunea. The sequence goes on from PKRV01001041.1 coordinate 722,372, forward strand.
CCTGAAAAAAAGTTAAAGTCTTAAGTTTCCTGACTTCATTGTGACAATTCACTCCAATCCTGAAGATCTAAATGACTTCAAATACCGAAGTTTTTTTCCACACTTTGGAATATTGAATTAGGAATCTAAAACCTGAATTCGGTAAACCCAAGGTATTCTTTTAGTTTAACTAAAGTCAGGTTTATTTGGACATGCTAATGTTAGATTTTACTAGTAACATTAGGTGAAATAATAATGTATTAAATAAATATATTACTGATTGAGTAAAATTGTGCGCTGAATATTATTATTAATGGTAGCAGAGTTGAAAAATAACAATTATATTACACTGACACATACAAACATGAACCCCACATACTCCTTGTGTTCTTCTAATCATAACAATGAATTATTTTTAATATTAATATTTACGATTATCACGTACGATGTAGCTCGTGACGTGGGCATTCCATTGAATGCCCCTGATCTTTCGTTTTTCATACTAGAGTATTGTAAATCGCTGAATGGTATAACCCCTTATTTTCAACCAATTGTATTTATATACAATGTATGCATCTACCACCTTATAATATTGTCGTTATCAATAAATATATTATATGTTTCTCTTTGAATTGAAATTGGAAACATGTACTTAAAATATGAAGCAACGAAACTTAAGTTTAGAATGTTAATAATGCGAGTATATTGTTTTGTTCAATGAAAACTTCTATTTATGGCTCAGATCCTAAAACCCAAATTCAATTTCCCAAATTATGGAATGTGTTGCTTATAGAAACAATTCTTCTTTTTGATAAATAAATTTCCTACTGAGTATTGAGTAGATCAATGTTTCTAACGATTACTATAATATTTCTATCAAAAACTTTGGCACAAATATTGCTTACAAGGAAACTTTCCTTCTCCAATTACATTATGTAAATAAGTTTTATATTTTTATGTTAGTAATTGGAGCAGCTAAGCTGGCTCAATTACTTGGCACAGTGCCAAAGGATGGTTCCTAAATCGATGCAGAGATTTGTGGGGAAGTCTTTTTATATTCCGTATTACAGTAATTCGGTTATAAAGAAAATCCCATTCTGTATTCCTTTCAAGTTATTATGAAGCCGACGGTTCTGGGACGATGTTAGTACTTCTAGCACTCAGTGCCTAATATGAGGAGAGTGTTTTCAGAGAGGTTTGGTATTGAATTTGAAAAAATTGAGACGGATTTAGTCTGGAAATCTTGTCGAATTCAATTCGTTTCGTATTGTAAATTTATTTTCTCAAAATTTTATTAAGTCTTTGAAAAAGAAAGAGGCATGTATCAGTGTTAGTCAGGTCAAGTTTTAAATACATTCAATCAGACCTTCCACCAACTCTGGCTAAGACATCTTCAGACTGTACGTTTTGAATCAGATCAAACTGGAGATGTGATTACGCTCCAATACTTTTCCACACATAAAAGCAGAAAGTTATGTAAATATTGGTTAAGTCTTTCACCTCAGTTTTTCATCAACATCAACAACCCATAATGTCCCACTGCTGGGCTCGGGTCTCTTCTCAGGAGAAGGCCATACGTCTCCACTCTGGCCAAGTGTGGATTGGGGACTGGCAAGACAACTTGTGGCTACTTAACCTTACCGTTGGATGTTTTTCAGTCGCCCAAAGGCTACCAACTAAGCTTCACGACTGTTATCTTATGATAATAACCGGGACCGACTGTTTAACGTGACCTCCGAAACACGGAGACGCACATGGTAACATGCCACTAGCGGTCACCCATCCAGGTACTGACTGCGCCGTCGTTGCTTACCCTCGGTGATTGTTTGTAATCACCGAGTACAACTGGACTATGAGCGCCTCTCAGTTTTTGACTACTACTAAAGAACAAAGTTTACAAGTAAGAATTATTAAAAAAAAACGACTGCGTCAGTATCTGCCATCGTCATTAAATTTTGTTTTTTATTATTTTTATTAATTTTGCTTTTTTTTTTATTTTGATGTACCCAGTTTCAATTTCACGACTAAGACGAATCTATGCACCTACTACTACTCACATAAAAATACGACATTTAGGCCGTTTAAGTTCTAGGGCAAACCAAAGAAATGTACACTTATTCGTAAATACATACATGCAGTGCATTTTTTGTTTAAATCCCGTAGAGTTCGCGGCACAGTGTTGCGAACACTATGAACCGCATTAGATAGGTATTCATTTACATGAAAAAAATCGTAGTTCTAACAATTTTGATTATAATTCTCCATCACCACTCAGAGACAAAATATCAGGAGGAGAGGGTTTGGGCTCAGGAACCTCACGCACTTAGTAAAAAGCCACCAGAGAACTAACCAGTTTACTGTGACACCGTAGTATTCCTTCGGTCTTAATTATCCCATATGTTTCTAAGCCCAGCTCACCTAACAATGAACTGCATCAGAGTGAGTTAACACTAAACTCATTAGACTTCATAGAGTTTACCAAATTTACTTCAACAATCCGCCGGGAATCGTCGACATACATTGATATGTATGTCTACGATACCCGGTGGGTCGTTAACGATGATTCGTCATCTTACAACATAATTTACACTCTCGACTGTCGGCACTTAGTGAAACTTGTTGAAATACATTCTTAAAATTAAACTCACTTTTACTTTTAATTCGAGATTTTTTTACCTTTTTTTATGGAATAGGGGGCAAACGAGCAGACGTATCGCCTGATTGTAAGCGATTACCACCGCCTATGGACACCCGTAACACCAGAGGCGTTGCCACTAGTGCGTTGCCAGCCTTGGGGGATGGGGAGGGGGATGAGGGGAACTCACTCGGTGAAACACGGCGCAGGCGCTCTTTCACACCGGTTTTCTGTGAGGCCGTGGTATCATTGCGGTCAAGCCGGCCCATGCATGCCGAAGCGTAGCTCTCCCACGGTAAAAATGGCCGGTTTCTTCAATTTCGCCAAATTATTCCCATCAAAAGCTTAGAACTCTGAGTACACAAAAATAATGGTATGTCAGTCTAAACAAATGGAAAGGGTAACCATCTTATTACCATTTACACAAATTTAGTTCATTCCACACTAGGGAATAAAGTTTTCTTGTATGAAAATATCAACAAACTTCAACTACTGTATTTGTTTTGACTTGGAGCCTTGACCGTAACTTTGTTGGCATCCGCTATATATGAACCTTCGTTTATGGTATGACCGAGAAAAATCGGTAAAAGTGTGTTGCGTGACAAATTTGCTCGGTCATCGATTTATTAATGTTTGTTATTATAACATACGAGTTTATATCATTAGACAAATTGATTGCTTTAAATCATTTGCTGCGTATGTTTTTTTAAATTATCGAAGTGGTTTTCTCCGTTTTTAATATTAAAATAAATACAAACATGTGAGTTATATACCTGTAATAACAATATTTTGCATAGAGTAAATAATCGGTTACTAATACTCTTTATTTTTTAATAATTGTTTGCGATGAATTATTAAATATAAATTATAATTATGAATGGCTACTTCCATATACAGCGTAACAGTAGCATACAACAGTGTCATCTACCGAAGATAACGAGTGAAAACATGAAAATAATTTACTTTCGTATATTCTTTTAGCTTGTCCTTGTTTTTTGCATATTAAATTAATAAAAAATGTGATAAACTAACAGGAAATAAACCGAAAACATGTCACTAAAAATCATAAACAAAAACTAGGCATCGACTGCTTATATGTGTATATAGTATAGTATGTGACTGATGTGCTTGAGGTCGCGGTTTCTATTCCCAGGTCGGACTAAATGTTAGTACGATATACAAAATATTGTTCGGAGTGTGTTAGTGTTTTCTATTAATAATATTGAATATGTGCATGAATAGGTGTATAAAACATTATATGTGTATTTATATGTATTATCTAGCGTCTAAAGTACAATCTTAAGCATAGATACTACTTTTGGATAAGCAAAATTGTCTATGTATACAAACGGTAAATAGAACCACGAAGAAAAGGCAAGGTTATGTTCTTCAACCGTTGAAATCTCCGTTGAATAACAATAAAATTCCTTCCATAAAATCGCAAAATTATCAAACAAACAATTTGTAAACATATTAATAAGTTATTTACATGGAAACACCGACAGCTAGTGAATCATCGTATCGTCGCCAAACTTGGTGTCAAATCGTTAAGCTTATATTGATGATACAAATTTTAGAGAAGCAACAATATATTTAGACTAGTCACCTTTATATATTTTACCACTTCCTTAAATGAATTTTTGAACAGCATTAGAGTGGATTGCATATACAACTAAACACACGCTTCGACGCCATCTAACGAAGACACGCTGAACTACGGAGTAACTATTGAGCCTGCATCTCGAAACAAAAGTTTTGTAGAAAGCAGCGTAATCAATGAAAGAATTATTTTATTTTTTTATTTTAAAACTTCATGCACACATGTACAACGGCGGGCTTAATGCCCAAGGCATTATCTGTTATCTATTACTGTATAAACAATTTCCATTTATCGTCCGTTGGGATGTGGTATGCTGCATCTTTTCTGGTTTGACACAGCACCCGTTCATCCACAATATGCTTTGCTTAATTAAACGACAATTCATTGATTACAATGACATTACGTTAGTTATAAGCTGGAAAAGAATAAATGCAGGTAGTCGCTCATGTTCACTTTTTAGATCAAGTTTATTTTTAACTCTCCAAGAGAACCTCAACCTCGAAAAGACTAAGACTAATAAAATATTTAAATATTGGTTTTACGAGGCATAATTAAACCATCTCATTAATAATTATACTAATATTATAAAGGTGAAAGTATGTTTGTTTTTTATGCTTTCACGCGAAAACTACTTATCCGATAATTTTGTACACATATTCTTGGAAGTATTAGTAGTAACATTGGATACTTTTTATTAAATGCGAGGTATGCCGCGGGCTAAAGTTGGTATCAAAATAAAACCTTACCAATAGTTGAAAGCCAGAAGTTTGTATCACATCACATCCACAGCTTTTAATAGTCAACTGCTAGACAAATGACTCTCTTAGAAAGGAGATTTGTATAAAATACTACCTCAAACCTAAATATGACGTATGGATATTTTTTACCCTTTCATACAAAACCGAACTAAGTAAAATTTAGCCCAGAGATAGATTATGATCCACAGTAAGTACGTGGACCCGAAAAAAATTAGTGTTCCCGTCGGATTATTAAATTACAACCGCTGGTAGTACCACAGGTCGTAGTATACAATACTGATGATGAAATATACCTACAGTAATATTATTTGGTTAGCGGTACATTTTATTTGTGGGATATTAATTGGTTGTATTCATGTCGTAAAATAACATAAAGCCCCGTAAATTGTATTATAATGGATAGTTTGCAATAAAGGAGGTGTGAAAATGAAACGACACAAACTCGGGTCAAGGCGCCGTCCACCGCGTGTCACTGTGTCGACATCTATAGTAAATATCTACTTAAGACTGCGGCACAATTTATAAGCGACTTCGTATGAATTCATGACGAAAAATATAATACACTAACCCCTGCAACTTTGTTACCGTGAAAAGGAATGAATTTTCCCCGTTTTTGTTATATTTTTCATCGATGCTTAGCTCCTATTGATGTAAGCGTTATAATATATTACCAATAGAATTCCTCGATAACTGGGCTATCAAATACTAAAAGAATTAGCGAAATTGGTCCAGTCGTTCACGCGTGATGGCGTGACCAAGTGAAATAGGTATTCATTTATATATATAAATATATATTAGCTCACCCAATTTACTTGAAACTAGGCTTCTATTGGGTGTAGCGTTATGGCATTGAGCCTATTTATAAGATTCACAATATTAAAAGTGTTTTGGATCAGAACTAGTAGCTCTTGAGACTGGCGCCGTTTAATGAACCAAACAAACTCTTCCTTAACATACTTAATCATATGTTGGCTAACTATGGTGTAAATAAGAGATAGAGGTTTCGTTCACAGGATATCTCAGCACATACTGTCAGTCCTATAAAGCATCACACTATCATCTACATTTACTCGGTGGCGCAGTGGTAGAGTATGCAACTGCTGTGCTTGAGGTCTCGGGTTCGATTCCCGGGTCGGACCAAATGTTTGTGTGATCTGAAAATATTTGTTTCGGAGTTTGGGTGTTTTCTATTTATAGTAAGTAGGTATTTACGAATAAAAGTATATATATGTATTTATATCAGTTGTCTAGAACCCATAATACAAGCTCTAATCAGCTTGGGACTAGATGGCGTTGTGTGTTAGATATCCGAAATATTTTTATGTGTGTATGTGCAAAAACTTTGTATCCCTCTTATGCGAATGATATTTTATGCTATAGTTATGCGAACGAAGGAATNTGTGTGAAAGATGTCTGAAATATTTATTTACATTTAAGACGTAGGAAAGGCTCTTTTTTCAAATAAACAGCGTTAATCCCTACCATTATTTCACCATCCATGGAAGTAATTCTTTAAACAGACATATTTTTATGTCTCCATGATTTATGACCATTATTTTCTGATAGCAACTATTTTGATAAGTTGACTTTATAACTGTTCATATAAATATTTACTTATTACTAAATATATAGATTTTGTTGATAAATTATACCTAGACACAATTAATGTGATTACTGATTAGTCAATTATTAAACTTAATTTCGATGGGAATAAAACCAAAGATTTCTAGGTAAGCAGCTAAGATCATTTATCTCTAGTCTCTACAACCCGTCCTTAGAAATTATAAGATAAACCTTTAAGAATAATGCACAACAATATTGGCCTGCAAGATCGATTCTAGCAAAATAATATTTATTTCTTTCTGCAATATGTGCTCCGTATAATAATTGGCATTGCCCTTGCCAAGATCACCGTTATTTGCGCTTTAGATGGACAGTATGTCCATCAAAATTGCAACTAACGGTACACTGCACACAGTGGGAACAGAAACGAGCCTGATTTTATGCACTGGTTCTCTGAAAAGTACGCGTAACCGAAGACCGATGGTGTAGACCATCAGAGTCCACCTTATTAGATTCTTTGTTATAATATTCAAAAGTAAAATATAACAATAGACCGATATATTTTGAATTGAATAATAAACATATGTTATGTATTTGCTCCTTATCCCACAATTTTATTTTTATAGGTGTCTTAAAAAGTAAGTTTTATAATAAAAGATGAATGTTAGTTTCGATTCTAAAGCGCTTTGAAATTTTTGATCGGTGGCAACGGAGTGATACCACGGCTTCAGAGAAAACCGGTTTGAAACAGCGAATTGCGCTGTGTTTCACCGAGTTAGATATCCCCCCACTCCACCGATATCCTTATCGGAGGAGGAATTTAAATTTAAACATTATTTTCTAATTATACACATTAATTTTACAAATAACATTGAAAGTTATAAGTTTTCACTTCCATCCATCACATCCAGTCCTTATGACTGTCATTTTTTTTTAGACTTCTTCCGCTTTATGTAGATACATTTTTTGTCGCATGGGACTTTACAAACATATAAAAGCGAACATAAAGAACATCCAGACTCAGATCAATTTTTTGTGGATGACACAAAGTGTTGTCCCATGTGGCATTTGAATCGACAACACTTATCGTAGTGTAAAGCGGCGTGGTGACCGCTCAAACAACAAGGCCAATCGTGCAGTCAAAAACCTTTAAACGCAATCTGCTACACCTTGCTTATAACTTAAACCACATCCAACTAATCAGCTTTCGTAACAGTCGAACCGAATTCCAATTCTCCATCCACGTCTAACAGATCAGTATCATTTTAATCACAACTATTGTTTATGTGTACTTCGATATGATTACAACTGTAATTATGAAGGATAAGAGAATAATGGTCACTGATATAATAGGTATTGTTATCAATAATTCATAGTTTGATATAAAATGTCCGGTTTGCTACCGCATGGTTATTAGTTCGAGGCACGGGCGTGGCCAGGTTTCAGTTTTCACAGTTTTTCGGGAGGTCAATTAATAAAGTTACTATAAAGACTCGACCGGAGTGATACCACGGCCTTATAGAAAACCGGTGTACAACAATGCTTTCGCTGTGTTTCACCGAGTGAGTAAGGATACCGGAGGCCCATACCCCAACCTCTCCCCCATCCCCATTCTCCTCCCTATCCCCCAAGGCCGGCAAAGTACTTGTGACGCCTCTGGTGTTGTTGTTGTCCACGTAAAGTTACTATGTTTTTGAAACCATAAAAAATATAACTGTGAAAAACATTCTGGGAGGGTTTAGGGTTCAAACCCCCCCAGGGTTGGAACCTTAAACCTCCCAGCTACGCCCATGAGTAGCAACACTTGGGATAAAATTTAACTATTAATAGGTAGACTTTTACAGCAGTCATATCTGATGCATAGTTTCTCATTCAAGATACCACTAGTCAATTTCAGACATTCAATTTCCAATTTAAGTAGATGTAATGTTTCTGTATTTTTAACATCAGTATTCAACAAATGAAACCCTTTTGTAAAATTTTTCATTTGTTTTTTTTTAGTTGGACACGTATTCACATATGTCTACTTCTTTTCACTCCCGTTCAAATTGAAAATAAAAATTCAAAGTAGTAAAGCGCGAACGAGTCGACTCAACCGGGCGAGGGAGGGGGATGGAGTTATACTACCCTCGCACAGAAGATCAACGTAAAATGACAGTTTTCGTGCTGTCGTGTTTTGTTGGTGAGTGCGAGACCGGAGCCAATGATGCAGAAGTATCGCTAAGCCGCCATGGTGTGGGTCACCATGCTGCATTGTTGCATTATCTGCATTTGCATTAAATATGGTGATTTCTACTCTTAGATTCTGCTTATGCTTACCATCAGGCAGTGTATAGTCATTTTGGCAGGGCCATACGTAAAAATAAAAAAACTATTTAAGTGAAAAATTTAACCGATGATTAGTTTTTTTTTTGTAAATGTGATGATACTGTATCATTGATATTTGCATTGGTTTGTATATCTTATTATTTTTATTTTATAGCAGGAAATGTTTGTTTATGTGTACATATTTTTTTAATTTATCATAGAAACGTTACTATTTTAAGTGCCTCTGTGGTGCAGTGTTGCGTATGCGACTGCTGCTCTTGAAGTCACGTGTTTGATTCCCGGGCCGTACCAAATGTTTGTATGATTGATAAATTTCTGTTACAAAAAAAAAGTATATATTATACGTATTCATAGCAGTCGTCATCATCAATCATCATCAACAACCTTCAATGTCCCACTGTTGGGCTCGGGTCTCCTCTCAGGAGAGGGTTATGTTCATACGTCTAGCAGTCTTCTAGTACCCATAATACAAGCGCTGCTTAGTTTGGGATTAGATGGTGTTGTGGGTTCGATATATCATCCAAAGATATTAATATTTATTTATTTATAATATGTTCCACCAGCTATACCCCTTTATCCTCCCACTATGTAAATCTTATTACTCTGGAATTGCATACCTTCTCATAGAGCGTAGCTTTTTTCCCAAATGCTTCCAATATGTTCCTCTCTAATATTAACACAGTCACATGACTGTACTGTTAGAAAGAAATACTTTTCTATACACCTAAGACAATATAGAAAGTCCGACCCACTTGCAGCGGACGAAAGTGAAACAGTACTTATTAAACGCTTTCTTGATACCCTGCCTAGCGACCTTGAATGTAATACTTAAGCGAATCAAGCCTACTGTCAAGAAACATTAAGATCTGAAGCTTAGATGGGTAATCGATTATGACTTTGAGTGAAGTCATGATGAATCGTAAAATCAGATTAATTGAAGCTATTAACACTAACTAATTCCTTGCGACAAAACAACACTAACACTACCGTGAAAGAGCCACGCTTCGGCACGAATGGGTCAGCTCGACCGGAGTGATACCACTCACAGAAAACCGGTGTAAAACAGCGCTTGCGCAATGTTTCACTGAGTGATTGAGGATACCGGAGGCCCATACCCCAACCACTCCCCCATCCCCATTCTTCTCCCTATCCCCCAAAGGCAGGCAACGCCCTTGTGACGCCTCTGGTGTTGTTGTTGTCAACGGGCGGCGGTAATCGCTTACTATCAAGCGATACATCAGCCTGTTTGCCCGCGATTCAATAAAAAAAAAGAAAAATACTAGCTTTTGACTGCGGCTCCATCCACGAATATGTCGGTTATCGCAGTAACTAGTAGCCACTGTATTATTCTGATGTCTATATTATATTACTATAACGTTTCAGTAGATTTTGCGTGATAGAGAAACAAACATCCATACATCCATCCTCCCAATTTTAGTAGGATTTTTCACTGTATTTCTTTAAAGAATCTGCACGAATGGCGATGTGGTTTCAACAGTTACCTGTACTGCATAAGTGTTGTGGATTTGATTCCCACATAAGATACAGAAATAGTTGTTCTGAGGCTGAATGTTCTTTGTGTCCATGTGTGAATGTTTGTCCCCCGTAAAATCATACTAACATTATAAAAATGAATGTAAGTTTGTTTTTAACTACTTAAGGTATAAGAAATAGCATAGGATACTTTTTATGAAATGAAAGCGAAGCTGCGGGCGAAAGCGTGTAGGTTATATTTCTAATACAAAAGTTGTCTTTTCAAATGATTATTATTCATTATTACTGTCCTCACACAATTTATTGAGTTTGTGCTATGAAGGAATGTAAGTAACCAAAAAACCTTTTTTTTACGTGTGAAATCCCCCATGGGCCGTCACCCCACCGGTGTTTGCGGCGGTGCGGTGTGTCGGAATCGGATAGACTAAAATCACATGGGTGCGGGTCTCTATGGGGTCGGTAATCGCTCTTTTGCCCATTAAAAAAGCGAGTACGAGTATATTCGGCAGTTGATTAATTTTTATCTACACGGTGTTACCGGAGGTCAACTTAATCCTTCTTCATTAATCTGAAAGCAAGGAAACTCAAAGATCAAGTAGAACGGATGACTGGACACTTGAATTACAAGCGCTCATAAGTATCTGGTCATTTGCCTGCCTATTCTATAAAATAAAGCTTTTGATTCAATAAAACCTGTCACATCACTTCAACATAAAATAATTAAAAAGCTATGTAAAAATAATACAACAATTTCCCCTTGACAATTAGAGACTCATTTATAATAAATGCATTAACTTACTACTATCAAGAATGTAAAAGCCTATTCTATGAAAAATGTACAAATACAAGATCTAAGTTGCCAGTACTACCAAAAATAAACAAAACCATTAGTACTCAGAATGCTTGTTATGTAGCAATTAAATATTATAACAAACTCCCTGCTGATATGAAAACCTTACTCTGTAGTAAAAAATTGTTAAAAAAAAGTTAAGTTACTGGATAAGAAACATTAATGGCTAACATGCTTAAAAAATGCAATGGAAAATGCGAATATTTGATTAGATATTTCTTTTCTGATAATTATTTATAATTGTGTATTTCTTTCTTTATAAATTTATTACTTATTGTACTTATTATCTCTTTGCATTGTATTAACGACAAAAATTTTGTAAAAAGAATATATATAGTAATATTGATATTTTTGTACTGGTTCTATAAGCAGGTGTTTTTACACCTCGATAGAATTCTTTACCAGATAAACAAATAAATAAATTACTTCATAGATAATTTTTAATCGTTACTGCCGTTCATACCATCGTTTCTACTGCCTATGCATACGTTATCTATGCCTTTTTCGAATATAATGCTATCGGAGGGGTATGTAATTTTCCACAATTAAATAGCCGGATACGTACGGACGGTAGTACGTACATACGGAGCCGAAACGTGGACACTGACGGTTTGACTGGTCCATAAGTTCAAAGTCGCTCAGCGTGCAATGGAGATGTATATGCTCGGCGTTTCTCTAAGGGATCGCATTAGAAACGAGGTGATCCGACAAAGAACCAGGGTCATCGACGTAGCCCACAGGATTAGCAAGCTGAAGTGGCAGTGGGCTGGCCACATTTGCCGAAGAACCGATAACCGTTGGGGTAAACGAGTTCTTGAGTGGAGACCGCGTCTCGGCAAACGTAGTGTAGGACGTCCACAAGCCAGGTGGAGCGATGATTTGCGCAAGACGGCTGGCAGGAGCTGGATGCGAGAAGCCATAGATCGATCTAAGTGGCGTGAAATTGGAGAGGCCTATGTCCAGCAGTGGACTGCGATAGGCTGATGAAGAGAAGAAAGTATTTTATGTTAATAGAGGTTTTGTAAGGATTTCTACGCTTAAAAAATCCTTTCAGCGTGTGATCGTTATAGTTGTTCCTGGTGGTATACGCGGAGACTATCATATCTCGCTCTAAGCACATTTTATTCCAATACTGTCATACCCCGTTGATCTAGTGGTTGAAGTATGCGACTGCCATTCAAATCCCGCGTCGGGCCAAAATTGTTATTGAGTTTTTCTGATTGTAGAAATACTTAATAACAGCTTGGAGTTTGGAACTTGGGTCTGAACCCACGTGCCGCGAAGAGCACATAAAGCTGTCGGTCCGCCGCCTGATTTCTCTCGTGTCAGTTAACCATCCCATCGAATTATGAATGCCGGAATAGAGAGTGCACCCGTGTTTGCGCACACATTTGTGCACTATAATATCTCCTGCGTAGTTGCCTGGTTTCCGTTGAGAATGGCCGACGTGGCCGTAATCAGCTAGGAAAACATAATTCTAATACTGACACTGAAACATTCAATTCCACGATGGATAGGTCTCTAAAAAGTTGGTATTTAGTAAAGTGTAGGCTTGACAGCCCACTTAGGTGTCGTGTCTGTGTCGTGAACTGTGAATCACTTAATTAAATTTCATTGTATTCATGTTCTTCAGTAACCATAAAGTTAGTTGTCAAGTTGTATCGCCGTATCGACGCAAGACCGTTACTACGACCGTTGCGCTTAAATTTTAGGGTACCTTCGGTTGAGGAGCCAATTTTTTCGTATTTGGTCTTTTAAATTCAAATTAATGACGTCATTTCTAGAATTACTTTAATACGTCAATTGCCGGTTTAATGGATAGGATATTGTATTGTTGTTTCTTTAAACTGCTGTCTAAAATTAATTTTTCACTATCACTTACACATTCGAAACAATTTATTTCTCTAATTTTTTTTTATTAATGAGCCTTCCAATGTTATTCTACTCTGCCAGATAGAACGAATGAGAAGTATCCAAAAGTAGTGGCCACGATACTTGTTTGATAATATAACTGGAAGCCTCAAAAGCGTAAACAAACCACGTTTGTAGTACTACAACATCGTACCGCATCGTAAAAAAGACTTTGTAAATACGTACAGGATTGAGTCCGTCTTTGTGCAATTTTCATTTGTGTGGTTTAAAAAATACATCAAAGGGGAAATAAGGGAAATGCTTTTGTATGCTAACGAAATGAGACAATTTGATATCTTTATACAGAACCCTTCTTGATTTAAAAGCAACACGAAATCCTTTACAATCCTCTCACGTCTTCATTCTCAGTATTTCGTTATTGGGATCGGATGTTTCTTTGTACGTAACTACTACAAACTTAAATTGTACAGCTTAAAAATAAATTTATATTATAAAAACACTCTTATGGCTTTGTAATAAATACTCTGATATTGTGTTCTGGGGGTATATTAAGTTTGTATTATGAATAACGTTTTCTTTCGTGTCAGTGATTCAAAGTCAAAGAATTTTAAAATAAAATCAATGAAATTTGGATTCTGCCTTCCAAAGAATAGTTATTCAAAAGTTTTCCTTCTAATCAGCATTTTTTTTAAATTGAGTTGTAACATATGTTTTGTTATTTTTAAGAGACTTATTTGTGTAACAGGAAGCCAAAAAAGACTTCCCATTTGGAGTAACGTAATCTCTGATCTCTAGTCACATAGTGGGTGAAATGGATTTTCTGAGCAGATTGTATATTCTAGAATTTGGGCTGATTTACGGAATATAGGGCCACTATATTCCCATCATGACATACGCTAAAAATGCTTTGGTGACGCGATTATAGTACATGTGACTGCTGTATGTGAGTCTCAAGCACAAGTCGCCGGGACCCGAACCCAAGACTGATCGGCAATCGCATATGCTAGTCGCTAGGACAATTTTATTATATTTATTGGAACCAAAAACGAAAATATTTTGAATTATAACTAGATACAATGTATAACAAAATTTATGAACATATAACCAACACTATTGTTCACAGATTACCAAAAGAAAAGAAAAGGTCATTTACTCAGTAAACATTAGATGTGTAACAAAAACAATATATACCTGAAAAACAATAAATATTTCAGCAGTTAGTGAAAATCAGTTCAATATGGTTAATTTATAATTGGGATGCAAATAAGTAAAGAGGGATGCGGACTGCCCAAGACCGGGTCGTCCAGCGCTACCTAAGGGAGGTCTTTATCCAGCACTAAGTGTCAATAGGCTGAGTGAATTCCAATGAATATACTACAAATAATTTATAGCTTGCATAGTTCAATAGCCAGTTTTTTAAATTGGCAATGAGTAAGCGCAAATATATCAATTCTAGAAAAATCAGTATTTTAACCATCCACAATGCGGCGAAGGGGTGCACTGACACCAGCATTAGCCCTGCATGTGTCCGTATGAAACAGTTTTCAGAGGCAAAACATGCATTTGCAGATCATACGAACATATATAAAGAATCATAAGCCCACCCAGGGTGAAATACGCGTAACCTTAAAACTAAGTATTTAAGAAACTCATTTGTCGTGAATTCAAATCTCGTGACCTTCCTCAATTCAAAATTAAAAACCACAGCTATTCCTTTTGAGCACTTAAATGATAAAAATAGCCTTCATTTCTTCACGCTAGCTTAAATGACATGGCATTCTGGGCACGTTAATTAATCATCATTAATAAACCATCAGCTATCCTCCCCTTATACCGACTGTCCTTGATAATGAACCATGAAAATATCTTGAAAATAAAAATATTTGAAGCAGTGAGTTTGACAAGGCAGGGTTCCGTAGTACGAATGTTTTAATAGATGATTTACACTACAAAGCTTTCAGATTAACTCACAGACTTGTTTAGGGGTATTTTGCTAACCCTATTTCTATCTATAAGCTATGGTTTTATGTGGGGCAAAATATGGTAAAGGACCCATGGACGGAGAGAGAAAGGTGTTCGTGATCTCTAATTATAGGTTTTTAAACACAGTTCAGTTATAAGTCTATCACAAACCTGAATTATTGTAAAGTACTTTAAATATTGTATGGCAGAGAACTAATGAATTTTATATTTAATTACTACAATAATTATTTAAGACAATAGGAGTTACACTTGCTTAGTGTAGCATGCATCGCGAGCTATTTCGTTACGGAACCTAAAAAAATTACGCATTCCATAAACGTCAGTTAGACAAAATATTTGTGGAATGCGTTTTTGTTATTTTAAAAGCAAATGATTCATCTTTGTCCCTAAGATGTTCAAAACGCGTTGAATTGTTTGAAATAAACGACTATAACAGACGTTACTAATTTCGAGCGCAGCTTCGGAACTGGACCACCCAGTTAATTAATTAGGGCCAAAAAAGCATAAAATATGAATTCAAGTGTTATGCTTTTAAGTGACGTCTGCGAGATTTTGATTCTAGAAGAAAAAACAGAAAAGTATTTAGTGAAATGTATAAAGTATTTACCTGGTCAATCTGTAACATACATGTGAGACAGGCAAATGTGACGAACATTTAAGTCTTTTTTTTATTCGTTGAAACCAGCAACAAATAAGAAAAAAAATTAAAACTAATCCTACCATGTAGAAACTTTTGATAGCATATATATAACCTACTACCCGAGGACCTCGGTATGGCACGCGAAGTGAAGCTAGTCTAAAAATACTCCTTAAATCATCAGCTATATGCCAGTGAAAGTCTAGTCGAAATCGGTCCAGCCGTTCCAGATATTACCCAAAACAAACAGACAGAAAGAAATAGAAAAAAATACATATGCATTTAGTAAATAGTGGTTATTTTAATATAACCAAAAGACGCCTCATTCCCTTCGCCTGAATCTATTGACGCCTCATTCATTAAGATTGGTTCAGTAGTATAAGCTCTATGGTGGAACATACATAGACTGCCAAAACTATTACCCTTCCTTTAAGCCTCTCCGTAGTCGGGTAAAAAACGAGCAAATGTAATGGTAAACGCTCATCGTCTTGAATCATAGACCAACTCTCCAGGAGTGAGTTCACGAATGAACTTCTCTAGCAAATTAAATACCTGTGGTACACATCTTCAGTTTATTAATGAATTTTGAATCCATTATCAATTGATCTCTAGCAACCTTAGCCATTACGTTATAGCTATAGCTCTGTATAAATCACACTGCAACGCAACTGCGAGTTAATGACTCCCAAGTTTATTTTTTTAATTTCTGTAAGGACACTGAACTTCAAAGTATGTGCACCTTGTGAACTGCACAGAACGTAATCTTGCATCGCAAACCAAACCATGATCATAACCATGTATGTAACTGACGAACAAAACTCATTAAAATATCGTTAACTCAAACCTTAACATTATAATTAAAGTTCCGAGTAACACATTTTTTATTTAAATACAGCCATTTCTACATTACTTTGTAAGCGGATATTAGTGATGGGCAAAAACGGGAATCTAGCGGATATAACGGTGGATATTGGAGTCGATGATGTGATGGGATGTGTGCAATTTTATCGATGTCATTTCCTAGTTAATCTTTTCTTGTTAGTTTATTTATTCTGCTACGGGTAACTGCGTCATTAATGTTATATGTTTGAATGTAAATGTAGGGATATTTGTAAGTTATACATATAACGTAAAGGTAACATACTGTAAGAATTATTTTTAAAGATAAATAATCGTCATTTGTTGTACGTTAAAACCATTTTGTTAGTTCATAGTTAGTTCAGCTTTCACAATACTTCATGGTGCTTACTTTGTGTGGTCTTAAACCAATAGCTAAGAATTTCACGTGACTATTGGCTATTCGTATACTACTAAAACTTTTTATACGGAGAATTTATATTTTATATAATTAAAACAATCGTGCTCAATTTAAGTTTAAGATAAATTATTTTCAGATATATTTTCAATTTAAAAGGTTTGTGAGTCTAACTCCTAGTCTTTCTTTTCACATAACCTAATATTATTTTCTTATGTTTTCGGATATATCCGCAAATATTCAGTATCTCACTATACAATTATCGAAGCGTACATATGCTAACTTACTATAAATTGCACAATTTACATGTCACGGCTTACAAAGAGGATCGCATTTACTTATGACTAAGGAAAGTGAGAACGACTCAGGAGGTTGGTATGCTGTTATTTTATTTAGTTGTTGTTTATGACTATTATTGTAGCCTCAATCGTTTGTTCTTGTATCTCTTTGTTGACATAAAGCAAAATATATTAGAGTGACATCTAATAGACATGGACTGAATTAAAAAGGTACTATTAATTCTATATCGCACAATGTAGATTTTCTCAATTGTGTTATTTAAATTTATTTATTAATATATATTCACTTGTCACTTTTACCCAGAAATACGAGATGGTTATTGAACTTCGTGAAATACTTTGGTACCGCATTATTGAGCTTATCAAACATCTAATCATAAAACATTAAAAACCATAAATGCCATGTGTATTACCGAAAGACAAGTACTGAAATCTTCTTTCCCAGGAGAGACTATTAAAATCTGGTGATGAAGTACTGCTGTACATTCTACGCCTTATTCGTAAAATATATTATTTTCTACTCATCACAAAGTCAGCTGATACATAAATTGAAATTCTTCACAGCAACAAATATGTATAATGAAATCGTGATTTCTCCCACGACGCCGCTAGATGGCTCTGTACGATCCCGCATATAAACGAAGCCTCCATTGTTCGTTCTACTAGGATCGCATATTAATTAGGTGATAGTAATTCTTATAAAAAGAAATGGCTGTGTTCCCATGATGTCATAGGATGTAAAATTAATTAATATTATTATAGTTCGTTTTATTTCCTGATTGATAGTTGCCGCTCGTAATAAATGCTTTCATCTTGGTCCGACACAGTACCGAGAAAATTTTCGTAGTTCCTCTACTGTAATATGCATGATTATAAATCAATGTCACTCTATCCAATGCTGAAAACTGCATCAAAACATTTATTTATTTTGTAAACATTTTTTTCACACATTTACCATACAATGCCATTTATTCCCAAACTAAGCAGAGCTTGTTCTATGGGTACTAGACAGCTTATATAAATACATATATACTTTTTTTTTGTTTATAAATACTTATTACTGTGCTTGATTATACATATACCTCATACACAGTCGCATACGCTGCCTCAGTGTCATGAGATTTTGAGTGAGGAGGATTTTCTTTGAGGATTTTGTCATCCATCCAGAAGGTAGAAATACATTGAGTAGTTTAAAACCTAAGCGAAATGGCGGAATTGACTAAATTTTACACCAAGTAAAAATGGCTAGCTGTTTTACACGGTTGTTTTCATACGATAACAGTCGTGAAGCTTAGTTGGAGGCTTTCGGGCGTCTTAAAAACATCCAACGGCAAGATACGTAGCCACAACGTATTCTTGCCAGTCCCCAACCCGCACTTGGCCAGCGTGGAGACGTTTAGCCTAAACCCTCTCCTGAGAGGAGACCCGAGCCCAGCAGTGGGACATTATGGGTTGTTGATGATGATGAAAAATGGCTGACTGCCCTGTCCTACCATGGTAATATCGGTAATATTACTGTGACTCTACCAAGCTTTGCTGTAGCACATTTTGGTTCTAAATTTTTAGAAAAAGTTATGCCTTTACGTTGTCAAAATTTGAGTTCAATCGGTGTTGATCTTTTTGAGGTTTTTAAAGTCTATACAAACGAATATAATGTTTACAAAAATATATATAGTAAACTCAGGTTTTAGCTGTCATTTGATTCTTCTTATTAACGCTTGGTAAAATCTTATTTTAACATGAATATAAATTGAACGGAATAATGAGTACGGAAACCACTTTCTTATCACAAAAGATCACTAGTATATCTCTTTCCGATAGAAAATACATATATTTATATAAATCGGTATATCCACGTATGTAAAAACAAAAGCTCATGTTCCTAAAGCGACCAGCACTCGGGAACAGACTTATGCTATGTTATGTAATTTAAACTATAATTATAGAAGACAAAATGTGTTTACTACACCTGTCCTCCTCAGGGACATAGATATTAGTACGTGTATGTAGCGAATGTATAATAAAATAATATGATGTGTCACCCGACATCGTCAAGCATGCTGTTATCTCGGGATACTAGTTTTTGCAGAAAAATATATGTGAATAAAAACGCATATATTAGTATTACGAGCGCATCACTAACTAGTTAGGCTTGACACACACAAAATTTATAATCGCTAGGTTAACACTGCTAGGGCTGCCATTTGATCATTTTTGTTTTGCCAATTTATTTATGCACTTGTTAGAGGGACAGCTGAAATTGGCAATGTAGTATTTTTTTTAGTATTTTATAAACAAAAAATTTGAGTTGGTATCTCTAACATAAGTTTAAACTCTATGTGGTAGTATTTACTGGCTATTTTGGAGAATCTTGGGGTAGGCCTTTGTACAGCAGAAGACGTCTTTTGGTTGAGAGTATGATGTTTATCATTAAATAAACTCGTTACACCAAACTATAATATAAAAAAATTTCGTCAATATAAAAAAATAATTTAGACACAGTTACCTAGTTTCAAATAACCCAGAACTTATGTGTATCCTTTGTGATTAATGATTTATTTAAAAGGTCTTTATTATATATACAAGCTCTTATAACTTATATTTTTCGTAAATAAAAAAAATAAGTTGAAGCCCTTTCATTTTAAAATTATATTAGGAGGGTTGGTATCAGCGTATTCAGTTTAATAATTACGTATTATTCGCAAATAGGTGTAGTATATACATAATTACAGATATTTACGTCCAGGATCTATCCAGCCGGATACCGGATAGAGCATATAAATCCGACCGGTTACCGGATTGTTTATTTAAGTATACCAAAAATAAAATAAATAAAGTTTCACAATAAGACGCAAATTTAATGAACACTAATTCTTATGAAATAGGGCTGAAGGTAGTAGAGCCAGTCTGATTACAGCACGAACGTTCTGGCTCATCCGGGGCGGTATAACCCTCGCACAGAAGATCAACTTAAAATAACTGTATTCGTGCTGTCGTGTTCCGTTGGTGAGTGCGAGACCGGAGGCCTAATGATGCATGGGTCACCATATTGCATTGTTGCATTGGCTGCATTCGGCTGAGCAGTCATTTTGGCAGGGCAATAAATAATAAATAGAAAAAACTGCACTTTCGAATTATTTGAGTAAAATGAGCCTACAAACTTATTTTAAGAATTATACATAAACATAATTTTTATTTTAAAAATACAGTAAAAAATACTGTAGTCTTTAAAAACAAAAAAAAATACCTATGATAGTCAAAACAAATGAAAAAATTGCTACAGGATTCGTCATTATTGGTATGTCTATTATGAAAATAAATTAATACACCATAACCCTATCCCGAATAGATTTCAAATAAGGCTATTAATATGTGCAGCGGGCGACAGGACGTCCGTCCGTGTGCGCCGCCCTTAAAAGGATACACGCCAGCGCTTGCGCATAATAATGTGTAAAAATATTAATACTTATAAAGAAAGTTTTATAAATTATTCGTTCAACAGATAAAAATATACCTAAAAATAAAAAAAAACTTACTTTATAATGATTGTCTCGGAGTTCATAAAATAGTAACTATTAAGAAGAATTTATAATCGTGTCGTTTAAAATAATTTATATAAATAAATAAAATTGACGTGTCTGTTTGTAATTTCAAATTAATAGCTTTTCACTAAATGCGTATGAAAGTATAAACGGTGCTTACATCACAAAAGTAATTTTAATTTTTTTTATCTTTGATAAGACTGGGCCGATTTAGATGGGACTTTCACGGGCAATTAGCTGAGGATAAAGAGTAACTTATGCGACTTTTTTTGAATACCTTCGCCCCGCAGCGTTACGTCGTTCTTATTATACCTAGGATAAAACTGCAAGGCTCAGTTAGTTTAAAAAAGAACTTAGAACAGGCTTATAAAATTATTTCTTGAAGTATAACACTTAATGGCATCTCTAACTGTCCAGCAGCTTAGTCATAACATCTTCTGGAACTTTCCTCCCAGCCTCTGGATCTCATCTGGCGTCCTCATCTCAGTGGTGTCTCAATATAACCTTGTGAAATCTTCTTCAACCATTTTAATATTTCACGCATCTCTCGTCGATATTATAAAGCTAAGAATTTAAACGATAAATTATACCTGTATTTCCTTTATACGTCCATCATTTTCTTCGCGAAAATATCTCATTTTAAAACATCTAATTCGTCATGGTTTAACAAATACGATAGTTTAACACATTCAAAACTGAACTCAAAAGTTGATGGTATAAAATTGAAATTAATTTAACACCTATTCAACGCCTATAAGTACGCAATGCTTCACGGTAAAAAAAACTCTATGGTGATCGTTTTAAAACAAGTTTTGCGTAAGCCGAGAATGCCTTCACGAAGGGTGTCCACCGAAGCATGACGTCACTTTATTCTGTAATGTAACATATGAACGACTGATATAATTTGTAGGTCAACAAACTAGAGGAAATGATAATGACATTGTGTAAATATATAGATAGTTGTTTAAATACAATGTAAAGCTAACTTTTGCCCTACGATGTCGCATTATCGCGGAAAAGATGCCAAAGGTCATTCAAATAGTTGCAGCGGTTTAACTACTAAGCGTAACAGACAGAGTTACTTTCGAATTTAAAAAACTAGTAATAAGTAATATGTTTCTATATATATTATCTTTAGGGGACGTCTACGGTTAGCAGTAGACGGCAATACTCCGAATTACATATAAACGAGGAGACGTATTGCCTGATGATAAGCGATTACTGCCGCCCATGGACACCCAAAACCACAGAGGCGTCACAAGTGCGTTACTGGGCAATGATGGGGAGGTGGATGGAGGAGGAGTGGGGGTATGGGCCTCCGGTAGCTCAATTATTCGGTGAAACACAACTCAAGAATTGTTACACACCGATTTTCTGTGAGACCGAGTGCTGAATGTTTGTACTTTAGTTTATACATACTTTCATATAATCTAATAACCTTTATTATTCGCTGGATAAAGGAAACTTTGGCTTACTATACCAGGCGTCAAGTTTTCATTTTCCTTACAGTGCTATTACCTTGCAGAGTCCAATTCCAGTATTATCATTTTATTGGCAACAATCATCAATTTAATTGCAATCTTAGCTTAGATCTTCTAAAACTTTAATTGACTGACGCAGATCTTTGGATACATTTTTTTATAAATTACCACCGCTAAAATCTTTCTTTTTTATTTGCAGATTCTGTATGCACTATCTCGGATAGATAAAGAGGTAAGATCCAAATCGAATGTGGTTCAAAAATCTTTTTTTTTTTAAAGACAACTCCCGTATTAGGAATTGCACATCCTGTGTCATGGGGGACTTTACAAACATACATGAAACAGACACAAAGTACATCCAGACTTAGAACAACAATTTATAGATTACTCAAAGTGTTGTCCCATGTAGGATTTGAATCCACAACACTTGGCGCAGTAGGAAGCGGCGTGGCGACCACTTAAACCACTTGTCCAACCGTGCAGTCATTATCATCTTCATAGCCATCCTGAAAGTGAAGCTTAATAACGTGTCCAGTACTGCTCGGATTCAACAAGTACCACCACGCTTCGTCCTGTCCGAACACTCTTGGCAACCAATCCAGGTTGTCTGAAGATGCGGTACAGATCTCGGAAATTAAAACTTAACTAATAAAATACAGTAATTTTGAGAGCCATTACTGACTTTTACCTATTTTTTTTTAAATCTGAGACAAGAAAAGTTTTAGCCTGTTAGTAACAGTAATATATTATCGATAGTGATCATGGCGTTGTTTATATTTTTTTATGGTATCGCGGGCAAACGAGCAGACGTATCGCCTGATGGTAAGTGATTACCGCCGCCCATGGACATCTGCAACACCAGAGGCGTCACAAGTGCGTTGTCGGCGTTTGAGGGGATGGAGAGCAGGATGGGAATGGAAGGAGGGTTTGGGTTATGGGCCTCCGGTATCCTCACTCACTCGTTGAAACACAACGCAAGCGCTGTTTCACACCGGTTTTCTGTGAACTATGTATAAGTTTGTATTCGGTCTCCATACAGTGTTAACAAAGATATACTATAACGCCATCTACCTAAGACAAACCGAACTACGGAGTACCTAATAATCCTGCATTGCAATATACAAATTGTCCCACCGATTAGCTGGAGAATCCAGATTTTGAAGGTCACGCTGATTTCAGCACAACAGGACCGGCTCGACGGCGGTCTTGAGTTCGAGACCGGTGACCCTATGAAGCAGAAGCATCTCAATAGGTTGCCATGGTGTGGGTCACCATACTGCATTATTGCACTATCGGCATTCGCAGTCCACTGCTGGACATAGGCCTCTCCAATTTCACGTAATCAGTTCTGCGGCTAATATGGCCAGCCCACTGCCAATTCAGCTTACTAATCCTTTGGGCTATGTCAATGACCTTGGTTCTCTGCCGGATCACCTCATTCCTGATGCGATTCCTCTCCATAACACGCTGAGCGACTCGGTCGGGCCGTAAGTGTCCACGATTATACCAAACATATCAAACCATCCAATTATTTTAAAATATTACATAATACACTATGCTACACTTCCTATCAGACCACCCATCAATCAGATCTCTCGTGCAGAGGAAGTCGAAATTACCATTCAAATGCCAGTTTCTTACTGTCAATAAGGCTTCCCGTTATAAATTACATTATTGCTATTATTAAAGGCACTTACAACACAAACTAACATGTTATATGTTGAAATTGTTGTGTTTAATTATTTAAATGATGATGTAATATAGCAGAGCGTGTTTCGCTCAAGAAATTCTTTGTGAAAGCACCTTTAGAAATTGCTTACCCGTTATGAAACTAATCTATATATTGATACGTGAAGCAAGGACTCTGTACCCCTTTTTACGAAAACTAATGAAAATTAGTAAGTTTAGAGAATCTTTAATAATATAAAAAATCAAAATCGATCCAGTAGTTTAGCAACAAATAGCTATTAAACAAAATAGTGTTATGTGTTCAGAAATAAAGCTTAAACTTTATTACTCATATTTTACTAAATACTTGTCTAGTCACATTATCACAATAGTTCAAGGCAATAGTCGATAGATAGAATCAAGCTCTCGACCTTTTGGACGCATCAGTGTCAACTTAGACATCGACTATCGAAGCTAGGGACGTGAAAAGAATATCGATAAAGTTTGAACATCGCAAAATTTTATATGAATTCTGTCAAGAACATTTTAGAGAAAAAGATGAAATGTCAAACTAAAAAACACTCACCTTTATTAACTAAAATTTAGGTCTAAAATAATCACAACTTTACATGTATCACACACGGTCCGATTTGAAATTATGCAAGCTAGTAAAAAAAAATTCCCTATGTTACTGCTTCTGTCATCGGCTATCTGCTAGTGAAAATCCTGTCGTAATCGGTCCAGCCGTTCCAGAGGTTAGCCGAAACAAACAGACAGACAGACAAAAATTAAAAACTTGTTATTTTGGTATACGTACCGTGTATTTATATACATTTAGATGAAAATCGGTTATTTTAATATTACAAACAGATACTTCAATTTTATATATTTATCTAAATATAGATAAATTACAGAATGAAGGTGGTGTTTGCCATTACAATAGTACTTACAACAAGAAAAAGTTTAAAAGTGTAACATGAATACCTAAAAACTCTTAGTAAAATATATGACCTATGTCACCCGGGCCATTATTGAGAATCTATTGATACCTCATTGATTAAAATCAGTTGTGTAGTTTAGGCGCTACTATAAAGTATATTCATACACGTATATTTGAACCACTTTGTAACAAACATTTTTTCCTCACAAAACACCATTTAGTCTAGCTTGTACTTGCTTCACAGCTTCTACTATGGGTACTAGACAACTGATATAAATATTATTTATATATATACTTTTTTTTACTTTTTATTACGAGTAGAAAACACCTAAACTCCAAAACAAATATTTGCAGATCATAAAAATATTTGGTCCGACGGGAATCGAACACTACGCCAACCGCTGCTAGACCAACGAGGCAATCAATATATACTGGCTTCCAACATACAGCTCGCGCTAATTTGGGAATTAAGGGCTTATATCTAAATTATACAATATAACTTGCTGCAATAAAGAATTTATTATTATTATTATCATACACAGAATCCCAAAACTATTACCATTCCTTTTGGCTTCGCCGCAGTGGGTTAATAACAACCGCCTTGATAAGTTCCACCAGAAACTGTAGCTAAGAATACTTTATACAAAAATAACGATACTTAAAGGGGACAGTCTTAAAACACTTCGCTATTTAGGCTTTTTACTATCTGACTAATACTAAAAATAATTAATAAAAGTCCACAGATAAGAAAATATATTACACATTGAAAGCCTACAAAGGAACATGACTCGATTTTACGACTTTTGAAAAGCTATTTGGATACTATTAAAGGCCTATAAAATGGCCATGTAATAAAACGCAACGTATGTATATTTAAAACCTATAATGATTGTTCGTACAAAGTAACTTTGAATACGCTTAAAAGTACACTGTATGTACCCATTTCACTTATTTCCCGATAAAAAGAATTATAAATGTTAAGTTAGCCGTGGGAAAAAGAGCTTTAGTGGTCTTCCTTCATACCCAATAATATTTGCGGCCATAAGAGATAACACAACGGTACAGCAATTTATAATGTTTCTGTTTTTACATGTTCGTTAAACTAGAGCAGATGTAACCGCGAAGATATTTTCAAAGCATTAGCAATAATTTAAACTATCAAGATATTGGGTCTCTTATGAAAATAAACTTTATATCCTTGAGTTATGGTTCAAATTAGTCTTTAGTAACAGATCACACCGGATCTATGCCTTTCTGATATCAAAATATCTAAGTAATATCTATCATGTTTATGTCAAACTTGTCGGTTTATTTAAAATACAGTTTTCACCAGCGATCACTGATGCAGAAAACAAAAAAACCTTTAAGGCAAAATATAGGATGTTTTAATAGGTGTAGGCATAACTAAATTGAGACCTCGGCATTATTCTGCATCGAAGGCGCTTACGATGGGTTGTCCTCAGGGGTCCGTGCTAGGTCCATACTTATATATGCCTTCGACGATTTTCTCACAATACCAATATCATCCCGATGATACTCTAAATGGCGGTTTATTATTGGGTAGAATCTGATACTAGAACGGGTCTTGAGAAACTAGTCAATAGATGTGTAAACTTAATATCTTTTTCAGTTGTACGTTATCGCTTAACTTTCGCACCGTACAAAACCTTCCAGCTACATCTAAAAGGTAACCACAAATGAACTAGCATCTATTGTTTAGCGAACATTATGTTAATGAAAAGTCTAAAAAGAATTTCTACTCATTGTGTAGGATATCAGCTATGACGTGGGGTATTTTATACACTTAATACATTTACCATAAGTACAGTACGCAACTTGCTAACTTCTAATACCGAGAAGCTGGTCTGAAAGCTGAGACATCCGAAAATTATTCCTTATTCCTTATTATTAATACCGTGGGAGAGCCACGCTTCGGCTTGAATGGGCCGGCTCGACCGGAGTGATACCACGGCCTCACAGAAAACCGGTGTGAAACAGCGCTTACGCTGTGTTTCATCGAGTGAGTGAGGATACCGGAGGCCCATACCCCAATTCAACGCCCCCTATCCCCTTCACCATCCCCTTTCCCCCCAGGCCGCCATAGTGTGGGTCACCATACTGCATTGTTCTTTTTCGCATTGAGGATGGTGACCACCACTCTTGGATTCTGCTCATGCTTTCCATCAGGCAGGGCAGAGTTATTTTGGCAGCTTAAATATATAAAAAAAAACACACACATTAAAAAAGAAAGTATCGCTTCTGCTGTCTTTTCGCTTCGATCTTTTCAACTACTCAATGCAGTTTTCAGAAATAGAGGGAGTGATTCAAGAGGGAGGCTTATATGTATAGTACACGCATATTGTCATAGAGGAATGATGATAATTTCAATGACTTTCGAACTGGGCCGGGTCATTAGTTTTATATAAAAGCTGTACATGCCGTTGTTTTACTCAATATCATTGCATTTCTACATTCAAACAGTGTATCGCTCCTGACGTAATATATCCAAGAGCCGCCAGAATATTAATTCTCATTATCCGTTGCAGTGACGATCAAATACTATTAATATTACAAAATGTCTAGATGTCTAGTTAATCCAGGTCAGGCATCAAGGCTACGAGGCTATGACGGAGACTAAGGAATCCGTGTAGGCACGATCACGTTGTCACTTACATGTCTACCTTAATGCACAGTGATGTCACTGATTTATCGATATATCGATCAAATATCTTGAGGTAATTTTTCAATTGCGAGAAGAATCTACTGTTTAATTCGAAAAGACCTTAAATCCCATTAGCTTTTGATTAATAAAAATTAGTTTTATAGTAAAAGCTATTTTATATTATTTTTAGTACAAGATTGCATGGTTGGCCTAGTGGTTTAAGGGGTCACCACTCCGCTTTCTACTACGCCAAGCGTTGTGGATTCAAATTCTAAATATGACAACAATTTGTGTGAACCACAAATTGTTGTTCCGAGTCTGGATGTTCTTTGTGTCCGTTTCATGTATGATTGTAAAGTCCCCTGCGACACAAGATGTTAAGTTGATCTTTAACTTAATGATCAGTATACAATAATCATTAGCTTATATATTACAAGAGAATATATCAAGTTTAAATATTTTAATAATATTATAATGCAACCAAAATTTGCTTATAACGAATAAGAATATATTCTAGTTTTGTATCACTTATAGAATTTGAGAGTAATTTAATATTAATAGTAGTAATTCATACTTCTGAACTAATACTATAAATTCGAAAATAACTATGTCTGTCTGGTACACTTTTACGGCTAAATCGGTGCACCGATTTCGATGAAATTTAATTCTCAACGAAGGATGTAGCCTACTTTATACAACGATAACCATCATACAATCTCAGGTAAATTGTTGTCAATATTATTATGACATAGAATTGTAAAAATTTCACACCTACAAATTTCATTGTATAAGTCTAAATGCAAGTATCGTAAAATGCAAATGACTTACACGCCGTGAGAATCACACCAAATATCATTAAGTTATTTACCGTTACACTACAAACAGACACACTTGAAACAAATAGCTCATCAGTGGGTCGCACAAATATTAGCCACTAACTGGCTATTTGTTTTATTAATATACAGTTGATAACCTATTTACCATTTTAAAACGTGTGAGAGCCACGCTTGCCCTGAATTGGTAAGCCACGACCGGAGTGCTACCACGGACTCACAGAAAACCGATGTGAAACAGCGCTTATGCTTTGTTTCACAAGTGAGTAAGGATACCGAAAGCCCATACTCCATTTTATAGTATTATTTTGAGAATGCAGAATATCCTTAATCGTCACCACATGATAAATCCGTCGCCACACAGAGAATATAAACATCTTAATATTTTTTGTTATCTCTATACTTTTAACTGTTATTTATCTTGAAGTACCTGTTTAAAGTGGTTGTTAATCTAAACCACGATCTTGTACGCTACTGGAAGACCGTATATAATTGCGAATGTTTAGCTCAACGTTTAGATAACATTAAGAGAAAACACCACGTTATAAACTGAGAATGAAATGTATGTTCTATAAAAGCTTGTGATTAGACTTATGGAGACTAGTCTGGACTTATGAAATTTAGTACAATGTATTAAAAAAGGGATTAGTCAGCTAAAGAGGCAGTGGACTGGCCATATAAGTCCCAGGACTGATTACTGTTGGGGTAAACGAGTTCTTGAGTGGAGAAGGCGTGTCGGCAAACATAGAGTGGAACGTCCACAGGGCAGGTGGAATGATGATCTTAGCAAAACGGCTGGCAGAAGCTGGATGCGGAAGCTGAAAATCGAACCAAGTGGCGTAAAATTGGAGAAGGCTATGTCCAACAGTGGACTGCGATAGGCTGATGATGATGATTAAAAAATTAAATATACTGAGCCTGTCAAAGTGACTCTACTCTACCTAATACAAGAGTGGTGTTCACCAACCTCATTGCGGTTGCTGACAATACAATAATGCAGCATAGTGACCCACACTATGGCCTATTGAGTTGCTTCTGCATCATCAGTTTTTTTTACTGAATAGTGTACCAATTAGCCACTTACTATTATCTACTACTAGCAACCTACTAAGTTTTTTTTTTTTTTTTTTTTATTATATTAATTATTATTATAATTGCTTTTAGTATTCAAGCTATCGGTAATAGCACTTATTACAACTCTACTTAAAACTATAGGTACATTTACTATTTGTTATTTCTATGTACGTATCCTAACATTGTTTAATTTATATTTCTTAGCAAACATTTTCAGGCAACGCTAACAGTTTGATTATCCTCCTTTGTAATTTATAACCAACAGTTTTATTATATAACGTTTGGTCTGTTCCGTCTGCACTTTTACCCCTGATATCATTACAAAAAAAAGTTTAAAAACTTTTATTAAATTTTATATAGTCTATTTCGCTCTGGTCATTATAACATCGTTCAATAAAATCGGCTCAATAATCTAAAGACAAACAGTAAAAAAACTTGGCAGTAGTCAGGTAAAAAAACTTGGCAGTCGTAAACGTTTCAGTAAATATTAAATAAATCTATGAATAAAAAACAACCTGTGATATAAAAGTATATTGTCACAAGTGATAATAGATGTGATGTGATGGTGGTAGCAAGTCCAATGACTTGGTGAAAGGTTTATTTAAAAAAATTCGAGCGTAAAATACGAGCTAAGACTCCTAATCTAATATAACTTGTATCAAAAGGAATAAAGCTGAGAAAGTTCATCAAAAAACTTAATAACGAAAAGAAGTTCAGAAAGCAATGCATTGCCTATAATCTAAGCCACATAACTAAATACCCATTCAAAAGATGCGAATATAGGAAACATCATCAACAAGAAGCAGAATAGAACTGGCAATTAAACTTGAAATTTACATCCACTATTAAAAGACTTCGTTAGAAAAACGAACTAAACTAACTTGATATTAAGCAATAATTTTACTTAGAACATAACAAAGACAGGTGACATTATAAATTTAATATCTATTAAAAATTTTACGAGCCGCATAAAGTCGTAAGACGCTTTTTATGACCCGTCTAACGTCGACAGTGAAATATCGATACGATATTATCGAGTATTTCACCTCACTAGGGGTATTACTGTGTCATATAATGGACTAGCTTTCGGCCATGATTTTATATACTTGGGTTTGTTTATGCGTATACTGCCGTAAAGTTAGGTTTATAATGTGTGGTGTGGATATGAAGAGAGGGGCTCTAGATTTACTAATTTCTCACGGCGTTTGCCATCTGCCTTCTTGGGATGTTCGTGTTATTAAATTACTCCCTTGATAAAAGAGAGGCTTGTGTTATTTTTTTTAATAAAGGTAGCCTAAGATTAACTTTTATATACTGGCTAACACAGTGTTATTTGAACCCCAAATGTTGTATAAGATAAATATTAGAGTCATATTTATCTTTATTATTTATATCCCTTTATTATAAACATTAGTTTATAAAACGGGGTCGTGTTAATTACACCATTTGTAACTCCAGAATGGCTGGACCAATTTTCATGGTTTTTGTGTTTTTGGATTTGTTTGAAAATCTAATGATCCATAAATTGTTGTTCTGAGCCTGGGTGTTTTTTGTGTCTGTTTCATGTATGTTTGTAAAGTCCCCCACAACACAAGATGTATATTAGAAACGCGGGCGTTGTCTTTAAAAAAATAAATAACATTTCGACTCACGTTCGGCAAGTGCAGAAAGCCAGAAAGCATAAAATAAAATTATATTTCAAAATTACATGGCATCGGCTTGAACCGTCCAGTTATACAGACCTATCACAAAACCTAAGTCTATATAACGACAGTTCAAGATATCTTGGTCAATGTAATAAACGATAATGATGCAAAAAATACTAGATGAATGAGTTAAAATGATTTATGGTAGAAATTCTACCACCCGGCGATTTCTAGTCATAGTAAATTTATCACCTGTTATTTATTACTGCCTATGTGGCGCTGTGGTTGCGCATGCGACTGCTATGCTTGAGGTTTCAGGTTCGATTCCCGGTCGGACTAAATGTCGGTATGACCTGCAAATATTTGGTTAGGAGTTTGGGTGTTTTCTATGTATAATATGTATGTTTTTACAAAAAGTACGTATTTATATACTAATTGTCTAGTACCCATAATAGATAGCGTTGTGTGTAAGATAGTACTACTTATATTTTTTTATATATCTTCTGGCTTTTGACTGCGTCTCTACTTGCATGTATCTCGGTTGTCGTATTAAAAATAGCCTATCTTATTCTTTCATAATGAAACTATTGGTAAAAAACTTTTATAAATTAATTGATTCAGTGTTTTAAGAGTTAAAGTGTAACAAACAACATTAGACTTACAGTATATAGTAAAATGTATAACAATATTCGGTCCTTTTTTGTTGATGGGGTGACACATCCCTTCGGATATGCGGCTCCTCGGTGACACAAGAAGCTGGAGTATGTGGTGTTTCCATTAAAAAACACCCCGATTACCGCCCCCTGGTGCCCTACTTTGAGAGGACCCGAACTATGTTATTTCAGATCCTGCTCGAATCGACTCCATGCCTTATCAGTCCCTGTCCCGGGGGAAATTATTACACCCACTCAATCCCAGCTTTGGCCCTCCATTGTACACACAACATATATTTCGTCCTGTAACTCAAGATATATACTTTCAGCACAAAAATTTACGTCATCCATCCACCGAGATTTGTGTCCCAGAGGTACTTTAGCCAATGATTTAAAGCATTCATTTCTTTATTAGTGCATATTTTACATGAGTCCATTGCTGGACATGGGCTGACTAAGATTTATTTTCAGTTTTTTTTTAAGTTTACTTTCTCTTTAAAGAGCTGTTGGCATCTATTGTTTACTATCAGCCAGCTCTTATGATAACCATAGTATGAAAAGAGCTACGAAACGGCTTTGTAGAAAAGCAAATATAAACCCAAGAACTGTTTTCAATTTGTCTTTAAAATATCCAGTTTCTAGAGTAAAACTTGATCGATTTTATAACAACGAGACATAATGCCCTCATTAAAAGACAACCTCCTACATCATTCAGGCTTCGATAATCGAGAGTACAATTTAAAAAATAAGATGAAATTCGCTAGCTACAGGTTTTAGCGTTCTTGAAGAATAAAATTACTTTAGTTGCCATAAGTGCTTACCTTACAGAAATATTTAAAAAAAAATAAACTTATGTACAAAGCTAGACGCCCCCGTGTAGTTTATTTAATAACTTCAGTAAGGAAAATCAGCAGTTAAAAAGGAAATAATTGTTAGTTTGATATACAAAAACAAAACCAATTACAACTTTTCGTGCATTGCAATATCTATACAAGTAAATGAAATTGGAGTGTCTGTCTAGTAAAATTAAAATAACCGCTTCTTACTAAATGCATATATGTATGTATACACGACACATATACAAAAACATTTTATTTTTCAATTTTTGTTTGTCTGTCTGTCCGTTTATCTGTCTGTTTGCTCCGATTAATCTCTGGAACGGCTATACCAATTTTGACGGAACTTTCAATGGTAGGTAGCTGATAATATAAAGAGTAACTTATGCTATTTTTAGACTAGCTTCGCCCTGTGGCGTTACTCGGAGTTATTGTTGTGTTGCGGGGCTCAGTTAGTAATAAAAACGCAGACGTTCTGTAACACTAACCAACTCGACACCACACTTATACAATTACTAAACATGAACCTAAAAATGTCATTAGAATTAAGATTTAGTATACAGCATAGATACCACATCGATTTTGGTAGTAAGCGGGTGAATGCAGTAATCTTTGCACAAGAAGTTGAGCTCGTTAGAAATCACACACACACACACACACACACATATCCAAACTCATTATAGTGTTTTTTTTGTAATGTATAGCTTAATTTTCTAGTCTACTATTATGAATTTAGAACGCTTATGTCTATGTACTTTGCTGGAGATGGGCGATAATAGCCACGACACAGTTTATAACTAATGTGGTTATTTTCGTACACAAATGAATTTGTATACTGTTTTTCTGTTTTAATAAAATGTATATTATATTATTATTATAAATTTATTGTAATCGATGCTCGTTTTTTTGTATATCAGACAACCGAAGTGTGTACAACTCTGCCTGATGGAAAGTATGTATGTATATATGTAACAACAATGTATGAGCTTCGTCTGTAATTGGTAAACAGAAATGGGTTGTTTAACCAACCTATCTACGTGAGAAATTAAAATGTAATTTTTGGAAAAGATCAGAGCAATCATTTTTACTAGAAATTAATTGATGTCGCATGGTATATTAGCAGCAGGCTACTGTTGTTTGGGGTCCTTCTCTAATCAGGTTCGCAACAAGAGGTTACAATAGATGATACCGAGAAACAGTCAGAAAGTTTTATTATAAGGAACCCCGATCTCAAGGTCCCCTCACTTCATCTCGTCATTTTGCCTCACGCACTAGAGAAGCGTGTAAAGCAATCAAGTGCTTATGTTACACCCGCCATCATGCGCCTGCGCATGTAAAAAAACTGACGCCTAATGATATTATGTTACTGGTTGTCGGTACAACCGAGCGCGAACTTGTTGAGATGACATTATATTAAGAAAATTATATTCTTATCAGAAATTATTGTAATGATGTTCTTCTAGATGGATTACGGTCACAGCGGCCAGTCTCAATGGACTAGCCAACTACGCAGGAGATGTTATAGTACACAAGTGTGTGCGAAAACACAGGTGCACTCTTTGTTCCCTCTCTCTCATAATCCGATGGGATGGTTAAACCGACACGATTGGGGAGAGATCATGCGCAGGAGTGCCGAAAACGATAAACATAATTTTAATATGTGTTTCTACATATATAAATATTACAGTACAGATATACCCACATAAAAATAAAATGATCCTGCTCATGAGATGATTATTTTTCCTGCATAGAATTTGAACCCACTACCGCGCTTAGCTTTGCTATTAGCAAACCACTAGGCGAATGGGCCCGTCGAAATTTAGCGATTAATTACATTAATATTTTTCTACCATTAGTTATATCCATAGGTAAATTTATGTGTTTACATAATTTTAATGCACTCATGCAGTCTGTATTAAATTTAGTGTTAGTGTTTACTAACATTTGCTCGCGGCTGCGTCTGCATGTATGTCAGTTATCGCGGTAAAGAGATGTCTATGTCGTTCCTCAAGAATCAGGGTATCTCCACGCCAAATTCTATTGAAATCGTTGCAGCAATTTCAGTGTGAAAATAGACTTACTCTTCAGGACGAAAACAAACATAACTATGTCGCGATGAAAGTGGAACAAATTCTAGTAGTACATACTAGAATAATATATAAAGTTGTCTTTCACCAAACTTGATGGCGTTGTGCCACCTTTCTGAATCGCGATATAGTTACGTTACCGGGCTCAATATAAAAGTTATCCCGAATGTATTTATGGGAGACACCTAATAAACAGCTTGTCAGATCAGCAAATCAGTTCAAAGTGGTTTTATTTGCGGTCAAGTAATCCCCTAGTGTTCACAACACATTGAGTGCTATTGCGGCGCTTAACACTTACTTTTGAATTTATATCTTATTATATACTAAATTCTTCTGTCGCTATGTCACCAATTTTAGCGGTACGAAGTTCGCCTGATCAGTTACTGTATAACTATATCATTTCTGTTCCTATTGTTTTCTTTGCCAAAGGTAGGTAATCTAAAACCCTTTAACTAAAATACAGGTTCAAAACTAGTGTACTATCGACTATCACATTTCCAGTTTAAACTGTTCAAAAGTATTATGTAACAATTTACTGAACATCTTTCAACACCCGTTCGCTAATACTTAACAGTTATAATTCCAAATGCGTCTGAGCATACCAGTACTGCTTGATTGGAATTTAAACACTCCAGCGTTGGTTAATAAACTTCACCTTGAATTATTCAAACGCTTCTACTTATATTAATATAAAAATAACTATTAACTATTATTTAAGAGGTTGTAACTGTTATTTCTGATTGACTGCCTCGGTGGCGCAGTGGTAGTGTATGCGACTGCTATGCTTGAGGTTTCAGGTTCGATTCCCGGTCGGACTAAATGTTTGTATGATCTGCAAATATTTGGTTAGGAGTTTGGGGGTTTTCTATGTATAATATGTATATTTTTAAAAATTAAAGTGTATATGTATTTATATTAATTGTCTAGTATCCATAACACAAGCTCTGTTAGCTTGGGACTAGATGGCGGTGTGTGTAATATTTATTATTTATTTTAGTTCTCTGAAATTCTCATTTTGATTGTATTTTTTATATGTTGATAAAATATCATGCAGGTCTTCTTCAATTTTAGTTTTGGTAGAAATCGTATGGCAGCTGAACTTCAAACGTTTGAAATGTTATGTTTCATTGTAAAATATTTACCAGTGTGAATTGATCTTTCATCGCTAAACATTTGCACTAAAACAGGTTTTAATGATATTTGTATCATTTATTGCACATTATTTATCATATCCCTACATAGTATGGAATAAAACCGTTCCGCTGTCTGTTCGCTTAGTTCTTTAAACTACTCTGCTGATTTTAATACAGTTTTCAGCAATAGATAGTGATTATTATTATATGCATTTGTGCGCATATATGTTCAAAATAAGTATCCGTGACGAACCAATGGTTGCTGGATTCGAAATGTGCTATAATGGAAACCGTGGGAGAGCCACGCTTCGGCATGAATGGGCCGGCTCGACCGGAGTGATACCACGGCCTCACAGAAAACCGGTGTGAAACAGCGCTTACGCTGTGTTTCATCGAGTGAGTGAGGATACCGGAGGCCCATACCCCAATCCAACGCCCCCTATCCCCCTCACCATCCCCCTTCCCCCCAGGCCGCCATAGTGTGGGTCACCATGCTGCATTGTTCTTTTTCGCATGGAGGATGGTGACCACCACTCTTGGATTCTGCTCATGCTTTCCATCAGGCAGGGCAGAGTCATTTTGGCAGCTTAAATATAAAAAAAAAAAAAAAAATACCACGAATAGGCAAAAGTTGAATAGACCGCGCTGCAGTAGTAGTGTTGACCGACGATTCGTAATAAGTAGTTGACAACGGCAGGATGTGGACTGTCCAAGACCAGGATAGTTGGCGCTCCTTGGAATAGAGATTTGTCAGAAATGAAAGGCGATAGGCGCTCATAGCCCAGTTGCACTCGGTGACTAGAAACAATCATTGAGTGTAAGCAACGATGGCGCGGTCAGTACCTGGATGGGTGACCGCTGGTGGCATGTTACCATGAGCGTCTCCGTGATTCGGAGGTCACGTTAAGCAGTCGGTCCCGGTTGTTATCATACGATAACAGTCGTGAAGCTTAGTTGGAGGCCTTCGGGCGGCTTAAAAACATCCAACGGCAAGATTTACGTAGCCACAACGTACTCTTGCCAGTCCCCAACCCGCACTTGGCCAGCGTGGGGACGTATGGCCTTAACCCTCTCCTGAGAGGAGACCCGAGCCCAGCAGTGGGACATTATGGGTTGTTGTTTAGGTTGATTTAATCCATGACTTTTTCTGCACTTGCTCGACTGCAGTAATACCATGCTTGCAAGTTCAAATGGGCGGCGATAATTACTCCACCTATGCTGAATTTAACCATCTGTTTTTTGCTCTTTTACCAGAAAAATTAAAAATCATCTATAATTTAAATTCAAAAGCAACTCTGACTGTCATATTTCATATTCAGGGCTGAACCACTACTCCACGGTACCTTTTGAAGGTACACCTGGTTCCCCGACTTCTAGTACTCGAGACGGTGTGGGGTTTTTTAGTCAGTTCAAGCCCGACATAGCCACCAGTTGGTGTCAAACGAGGGGATTTCCATACAAAAAAAAGGCTACACCACGGAACCGATTTGAAAAAAATTTGGTATTGAGATACTTTGATTCTTAAGCAAGGACATTGGCTTTGCTTTATCGCTATAACCGATGTACACATGAGAGGAGTAAAGCTAAACTATGTAAACTAGAGCACATCAAACGAAAGTAATTTATGTAAAACTAGTTTTGAACGCGGAAATTAATTTGTGATACGTATAATTATATTGTTTAATTATATGAAATACGAGAGATTCTTTGTAAGTTAATAATGTAAACAAGTTTGTTTTAGTAGAGCCTTAAATGTGTATAATTTAATTAACTGTTCTTGTTAATAATTATTTTGAATAACTGGATGTTTTTGAATATTGTTTTTTATTGTGAATTTTTTTGTTTTATGCTTTAACGGTAATTACTACATATCTTTCCTCATACCGACGGGTTTTCTGATTTATTGGCATTTATCACTTTTTTTATCTTGTTTAGAATTAGTTAATCAAAAAAGATATTGAAATTAAGTTGTGTTTTTCTTTTAGTTTTACTATTGTTGTTTCTACGTTTAAAATAAAATATTGATTTAGTTTCTTTATGGTCTAAGGTTCAAACAAAATAACGGGTCACTTTTTTTTTCTTCATGTAATGATAATGATGTCTGATGATATGATAATAATCAATAATAAATAATAATGATAAGCGTTTACCATCGCCAATGGATATCCATAACACCAAGATGCGTCACAAGTACGTTGCCGGCCTTTGGAGGATGGGGGAGAGTTTGGTGTGTGGGCCTCCGGAATCCCGATATATGCTAATCGGCGTGAAAATTTCTATATCGCAATACATGATTAAGTTGCCCCACAGTTTGGTGTGTCAACTCAAAAAGTACACTAACAAGTTTGCTATTTTTAATTATTGGTTAGTTTTTAAAACACTTTCGTATAATATTATTTATTATTTCGTATAATTTTTTTATGTTACATTTATTTTTTACGAATCTAGGAATGATCGCTGACATTTTACGTTGATCTTCCGTGTTTCTTCCCAACTCATTCATATATATATATATATAAAATAAAGTCGTGTTAGTTACTACATTTATAAGACATGAACGGCAAACAATTTTCATTCAAATCGAACCGATTGACTGTGTGTGATTTGTGAGTGTGTGTGTGTTGTCCAAGGCTAGTGGTCACACTCAATACAACATGATAAAATAACATCTGATTACTTTAATCACAACAGAAGGCATGAAATAAGCAATGCTTTTTCTTCAATACAAGTTTAACCGGTGTCCCTGACTTAACTCAAATAAATTATAATAATTTCATTACAATCATTATACAATATTCGTCATGCAATTATATTACCTCCTCACGTTCAAATGGCGGCCATCTTTGGTTACCACTTACCGATAGCTCCCGGAATCAATAAAAACCCGTTATGTAATAGCTGTATATATGTAAATGGGTTCCGTTCGTGAGTTACTTAACATATTATAATCATAAATTACGGCTTACAAAAGCTGTTAAGACATGTTTCGATAGCGTACCGAATTAAAAAATAAATAAAAATGTCATATATCCTCAGACCGCCGTAACGCTTATCAAATATCATTTGCTTGCATATGCTTGTTTTCTTCCTAAAAAGATAACGTGGGAATACTTCTTTGCAGAGCAAGACTTTATAAACATACATACAACGAACACTAAGAAAACCCAGACTCAGAACAACAATTTGCGGATCACACGAAGTATTGTCCCATGTGGAATTTGTGTCCTCAATACTCTGCGCAGTGGAAAGCGGCGACAGGACAGTTCAAACCACTACACCGTTTTTACAATCTTATATGAAGTTGGCGCAGTATGTTTCATTCTTAAAATGTACTCTATCTTCTTAATATATATACTCCATAACTATCTATTTCTTCTCTCACAAAGTACAGCCATCATTTTTCTGGTCTTCCTCGTCTCTTGTAACCTTTAACCATCAATACTTATCATTCTCTTCAGCCCTCCACATGGCATGTTTTATTCAAAATCAATCATTGTAGTTCAATTCAAGGGGCTTACTAACATCCCTTAGAAAGTGGAACTTACCATCAAAAGACGCTCCTGTCCTATTTAAGAGAATAAGGAAAATAATGCTTTTATAGACTTATAAGTGAGCTTTAGTTTTTTTGGCCCTTATTAGTCACGAAATATGTTACATCATTGGTGCAGATACCTGTTACCCACCTGTTTTACTGCCACAAAACTATATGAAAAAATAACATAATGACATACACGCATTTAGACGTGACAGACCAAAATAATTTAACGTGTAACTGGCGTCGAACCTGGTCTCTCGGAAACCATTTTGCCTTAGGATGGAATATAGCGGTATTGGATATAATAAACGACGATGGCCGACATCGACTGTGAGGTCAAACGCTGCCCCCTTGATGTATTACACAACTTAAGACGTTGTCAGACAGAACGTACGTATATACTGTCTATCTATGTATATACCAGAAGGGGTTGTCAGAATTGTTTTAAACAGACACATTTGGATGCGACTATAATTTGGGCTTGCTGACATAAGAATTTGTGACTTTAAAGACAATTCATTGTGGATCATGTGTCACGGGGAACACCCAGACTCAAATGGTATATGGATGACACAGTGTTGTCCCATTTGGAATAATAGGAAACGATGTAGCGACCACTTCAACCACCACGCCATACGTGAATTTAACGTACACAAAGAAGATCTTGGCAATGTGATACAAAGATCACAAGTCTGTATATATTACAATATGTCAAATATGACATGACAAATATATGTATGTGTATGTTAACATGTGTTAATTCTTAGCTGATGTCAATTGTATCTTGTTCTGGATAACTATAACCTTGATGCACCTACCTTACTAGATCTCCATGCCTCTAAAAGGTTGGCTGGTAGAGAATGCCTGGGGCATTAAGTCCGATGTACCAGTGCATGAAATTATAAAAAAAGAATAAAGACATTTTTTTTTATGGAATAGGTTCAAACAAGTAGATGTATCGCCTGATGGTAAGCTATTGCCGCCGCTCATAGACATCCGCAACACCAGGGGTGTCCCAAGTCCGTTGCCGATCTTTGGGCGAAGAGGAGGACGAAGGGTTGGAATATGGGCCTCTGGTATCCTCACTCATTCAGTGAAATACAGTGGAAGCACTGCTTCACACCGGTTTTACTGTAAGGACCATTCGTGCCGAAATGTGGCTCTCCCATGGTAGAATTGCAACTGAAGCTATTATTAAAATATCCTAGAAACGACTTTATCATCTTAATTTCATTTGATGAATTAAAGTTTTTTAGTTATCATAAAACGAACATACATAGCATTATTTGCTGGTGTAGATTAAATGCATCGGGATCTCTACCCGCTACAAAAAAGACAAAGATGACGTTAAAACATTGCAGATATATCCGCAATTTCTCTTTTGCGCAATTCGTATAATTCTAACGTGGGCCGGGCCGGAATCAAACTTGCTACCCACTGATTTAAGACTACACGGTGTTTGAGACGTAAATCTATCGGTTTATCAATCTATTGATATGTTTATTTCATCTTCCGCATCTTGAAAACAATAGGTACGAAATTTTGTAAGGTTGATTTGTTAAGACAGTGCTATTTCAAGATATTATGCAATAATGTATTTTGTAAAGTAGTATATGCAAATTATTTATTGTCTTAAAGACCACTCATACATTAGAAATTTATCTTGTGTCGTGGGTTAATTTACAAACATACATGAAGAGGAGACAAAGAATACCCATTATCAGAAGAACAATTCGTGAATCACACAAAGTCCTGTCCCATTTGGGTTTTGAATCCACAACACTTAGAGCAGTTAAAAGCGGCGTGGCGACCGTTGTATTCGCAATGAACCTGGCGACGAACCGCTCTACTCATGGTTTCAATTAGACAAAGAACATACATTTTGGCAGTTATAACATAAAAAAATCACAAACCTTCCCTAAACAAGAGAAGAGGTAATGGGTGTACTTTTGTGATTGATATTAGCTTACATCAACGTATATATATTGCACTCATGTTACATTATGCACTTACTTTAAACAGATAATTTTGTACATTATTTAGTAGATTAGGGAAACTACAATGGTTTACGAAAAATAAAGGAGTATTTTAAGTAGTGTCTTTTTCATCAACAACCCATAATGTCCCACTGCTGGGCCCGGATCTCTTCTCAGGAGAGGGTTAAGGCCATACGTCCCCACGCTGGCCAAGTGCTGGTTGGGGACTGTATTGTGTTTTTTTACGACTTGTGATAGGAATGTTATGCTTGAAATTACTAATTGTTTCTGAAGTATTCGTCCGTTCGTTACTGTACCAAAATATTTGACGGATGTCCTTCATACTAAAGAGAAATACGCGACACACAATTGCTTGCGTATCTTACATATCACAATTATAATCGAAACATGAATAACATCTCAAACTCTGGCATTTCGATTGTCCTCTTGTAACAACGATTGGGTTGCTTAACTAATGCCGGCGGCTGACGTTCTACGAATTCTTATCTAGTGAATGTATGTGTGTATCTGTCATGATATTTTTATGATTGTTTTGATGTTTCTTTGTTTAAAATGTAGTTTTTTTAAACGATGCTAATTTTGATTTTCATTTAAAGTCGTTTATTTGATTAATTTAGAATCTCATATGAAAATTATATGAGATTATTGTTGAATTATTATTAAATATTTTTCTTCATCATCATCATCATCAGCCTATCGCAGTCCACTGCTGGACGTAGTCCTCTCTAATTGCACATCTCTTAGTTCGATCCATGGCTAAATATTTTGATTAAATTCAAAATTCATAAAGTGTTACATTTCTAAAAATATAAGGTCAAATTGATTATAACTAGCATTATGACTTATGTATGAATGCAAATTGTTTAATTCAGTTATATTAGGGACTGGGACGACTGGGAGCCATTAATATTTATATGTTGTAAAAAACTTAAATTTGGTGTTTTTTTCTGTAAATATTCACATTTGAACAGATCTGAGATTTGTGCAACTTACTACTGGTACCCTTATAATGTCACCAAATTATCCGTATAA
Source organism: Hyphantria cunea (assembly GCA_003709505.1). Taxonomy (NCBI): domain Eukaryota; kingdom Metazoa; phylum Arthropoda; class Insecta; order Lepidoptera; family Erebidae; genus Hyphantria; species Hyphantria cunea. The sequence goes on from PKRV01001041.1 coordinate 764,744, forward strand.
AGGTTGTTTGTAAGAGTTCGCCATGAGCGATAAGACCGCCAATTGTCACAATTAGTACTTCTTTTTTTCTATCTCTTAATCGTGTACAATAGAGATAAATAAATAAAAAACACTTAATTAATAAGTTAAGTTAAACAAATAACTAGAAATCCATAACTAAAATCCTGTGTTTGTGTAAATAAAATTATTTTGAAAGTAAAGTCATGGATATTACTTCTAGTGCAATTAGATGTTAATTTTGTACCTAATATATTACATACAAAAAGGAATGTAGACCTTATATGTAGATTAATGAATATTTATTGATATAATTATTGATTGTACTTTAAAATCCCTAAATCCGTCTTTTAAAAGTCAATAAGGAGAATAAACTAAAATAATGTTTTTGTCATGGACGTAAAGCACCGACACACATCGTCATCAAATTTTTGTGTATATGAAATGAAATTAAATGAAATATTAATATGCAATTAGTTTACAGGAACACTTATGCAAGTTAAGCTTTTTTTTGAGCGGATGAGTTAGTTCCTAATTAGACCAGTTTGAGAAGAAACAACGAACACAAACTCAGGGATCATCGTCTCTTTTAAAGTACAGATCAATCAGTAAATAATAAAAAATTGGCAACCGTAAGGACTGCCGATAGAAGGGAAAACTTAATACTAAGAATATTATTTTTAAAATTAATGTAAAGAATTAGAAAGATATATAAATATATGTCTATATATAGAAATGATGATATATAGATATAGAATAATGTTTAAGTTAAAACTATCAACATCAAACGTTAACTTGTAGGCGATACGAACTCATAAGATTTTCGCCTACGAAAAAGTGCTAAACCTACAAAGCAGTTTTGTGGCGTCAACTTATCTGTGATGGTGACGTGGTGACGCGATCTCATAGGATTTCCCTCTACTTAAAATTGATTTTTGTCCACCAAAAAAGTGCTCAACACGCCTAAAAAAGTTCACTTTAAAAGACAATTATAATTTGAGTCACAACTATCATAGTTTGGTAAAAAATAATAATGAAAAATTTGAACAACAGCTGTAACTAAAGTGCATTTGTTTCAAATTATTAATTATCGTCACATCAAACAAAATATACAGCAGGTCTGACGCCGGCCTTACAATCAATTGTCACTATGTCAATAGCTCTTGGGAGTTGTGCAATGTTCGCGTATTTATCTTTTATCAGCTATATACTACCCGTGGTTTTGCTTGACATTGAGGTCACGATTTTTTTAAAGGAAAAGAATAGAATAGAATAGAATACACTTTATTGTACAACAGATATAACAGTTTACATAAATATAGTTTATATAATACATCAATTGAATTACCGTGTACAATTGCCGGCCTTATCGCTAAAAAGCAATTTCTTCCAGGCAACCTTGGGATGGGAAAAAAATGTAAAAAAAAAACAAATACGAACCCAAGGACAGTTAGGTGCGAAAAGAGAAAAAATAAAAAAAAAATTAAAGATTAAAAGTGAATTCTGTAAAGTGAATGATAAGATAAAAATCTCTATCAAAATGCATGCTAATACTAATAAATAATATATATATATATATAT